>JAJOZX010004091.1:105000-167500 GCA_023014485.1 Bathynomus jamesi | reverse complement strand
TTGATGATCTTGGTGGTCTGGTCTGTATTGAAGGGTGTAATGGTCGTGTCGAGTCTGTAGGTTTTCTTGTGCTTGGCTGTTTGTCTGTCTGCGTGTTTCTGGTTGTTGTCTGTTTAAGTGACTTATCTTTGCGTAGTGATTAACTAGAATGTTAGCTTGTTGTGTATATGTTGGGATATTATTTTGGCTGTGACAGATAGCCGCGTGTGAGGTGTGAATGCCACTGTTAGAGTGGGTAATGCTGTTTGTAGTCTTGTATAGCCTGGATGTATCTGTGGAGTGGTTTAGTGTTGTTATGAATTCCCTAAATGTATGTTTTTCTTTCAGTTTGTTGTTTATTTCTGTGTTGAGGTGTTGTATCTGCTGTTTTATGGTTTTTGTGTGTGGTGTTTGCGTGTTATGTTTGAGGTTGTTACGTTTCTTTATGAGGTGGGCTATTTCTCTAGTGTAATTTGGGTTGTATTTCCTAATGTTGCCCCTCGAGTATGTATTTGTTTGCATTATTGATGATCTGATTAAATGTCTTGAGTGTTGTATTGATGTTTATGATGGGTGTGCTCTTTAATGTGGTAAATTGTTCCTCAGTTTGTATTTTGAACTGTTCCCAATCAGCTTTCTTGTAATTCCTGTAAGTGTACCTAAGCCTGTTGGGGCAGTGTAGAACATGTTGTAATGATGATGGGCAGGTAGTCTGATGACAGTTGTTTTTCTGTTCTCCAGTGTGTGTGTGTATGTGTGTTGCTAGTGAGGGGGAACAGAATGTTATGTCTCGGGAGGAGTTTGAGTATCCTACTTGATGTGGTATGTGTGTACGTTCTTCTGTATTGTTAAAAATGAAGAGGCTGTTTAGTTGTGTGGCTATGTTGGCGCCTCTGGTGTTGCTTTGGTTGTGCAGGTACCAACTAGTGTCTTTAGCGTTGAAGTCTCCCAAGATGACATTAGTGAGAGAGGCCAGATTGTGTAACTGTGGAACTGTGGATTGTAATTGGCTGGCACCTGAGGTGAACTATCTGGTGGGATGTAAATGTTGATTAGTGTGGTGGTGTGTTTTGCGCGTTTTTTAATGTTAACTGCCTGTATTTCTATCGTGTTATCTGTTTGGATTGTGTTTGTAATGTTTTGGGTGGCATCAGTGTAGCTAATGCTTTTAGGTATGTAAGTGATGAGTCCACCCCCGTTACCTCCAGTACGATCTTGACGGATCGCCGTGAAGTCAGGGATGGTGAGTGTGTTGTGCGCGCGTTTTAGTTGTTTTGTATAAGTGCTATGTGAATGTTTTGTTTGTGTACGAATTCCCTAAGCTGCATGCTTTTGTTTGTGAGGCCATCTACGTTGTACTGTAATATGTTAATATTATACTTCTGTATGCGTCTCATGGTGCTATTATGTCTGTCTTGTGTATGGTGACATGTGTAAGTTGTAGTGGGCCTGGATTAGTCTTAATGTCGCCGGAGAGTAAGAGTAGACCGGGGAGCACGCAACTGCTCCCCGTAAATGAAAAAATAGCACGCTGAGAATAGGTCCGGCCCCGGGAGCCGATCGGCACTCTGACCGTGTAGCTGTAAACCCTAGATCCTGTCCCAAAGCTGGATCCTATCCCCTTCGCAGATAGCTAGTAAGGAAAGCTGTATTTTGGGGCTTCTTCGCGAGTGACCCGTTGCCCACGTCGGGCTATCATAAAAAAGAAAAACTATAGTGTTTGTCATTTACCATTACTTATTCGAACTATAGTGGATTTAATTTTCCCAGAAGAGTTGAGTTCCTTTTTCCATGCACGGTCTGTGTGTAACAAAAGATCTCAGGGGACCATTCTGAGTTCAATCCCATATATATACACACGCACTGTATATATATATATATATATATATATATATATATATATATATATACACACAGGGTGTTTGAAAACTTTCTGTACAAATTGTAATGGGGGATAGGCAACACCAAGACAAACCCGTTTCGTCTATAAGTGTATGTCCACTGACGTCACCATTCCGCGCGAGAGGGCGCCGCTGCAATTGACTAAAAGGTGAAGTGGGCTAGACTCGCGCTTGCCGCGGGCATTCTTAAATCGGACGTAGTACGCGTAACATGGAGCGCTTCACGACTGCTGAGATGGCTGACATGCATATGGTGTATGGGGCTGCCAATGGAAACGGAAGAGCTGCTGTGAGGTTGTACCGACAGCGCTTCCCAAACAGACGTGTGCCAAACCACCAAACGTTTGCGCATTTGCATCGGCGACTGCGAGAAACTGGAACATTCCATGCAAACATGCATGACACTGGTCAGGAGAGAAACGTGCGCACTCCTGACATGGAAGAAGAAATCCTACGGCGATTTGAGGACAATCCAAGCGCAAGCACGCGAGGTGTTGCACGTATCCTCGGATGTGAACCACGACCTGGTCTGGAGTGTGTTGCACGAGCAGCAGTTACATCCGTTTCATCGTCAGAGAGTCCAGGCATTACAACCTCGGGATTACCCTCTTCGTGTGGAATTCGCACGCTGGTTTCTGCAGCAGACAGCGGTGCAGCCTAATTTTCCGGCTATGTGCTGTTCTCAGATGAGGCCTGTTTCACACGTGAGGGTGTGTTTAACATGCACAATTCTCACGTGTGGGCGCACGCAAATCCACATGCTACACGGGTGCATGCTCATCAAGAACGGTTCGCCGTCAATGTTTGGGCGGGTATCGTCCATGGCAAGTTGATTGGGCCGTACCTGCTGCCTGCCCGACTCGACGGGCGGGTTTATCGGATATTTCTTGAAGAAACGTTGCCGGAACTGCTGGAAAATGTTCCCGTGGCTATTCGTAGACGAATGTGGTTTCAACACGACGGGGCCCCAGCACACTCCAGCAACGATGTGCGGGATTATCTGAACGCCACTTTTGGGGACCGATGGATAGGCCGGGGTGGGCCCGTAGCCTGGCCACCGAGATCGCCCGATTTAACATGCCTCGCTTTCTTCCTGTGGGGACACACGAAGAACCTCGTGTACGAGACTCCCATTTACTCAGAAGAAGACCTCGTAGCAAGAATCGCTGTCGCCGCTGGAACTGTTCCCGAAATGCTTTTTCATTTGTTTCGTTGTCTCTCTCTCGTCTTGCGCGGAATATCTCCTATACAAGCGTCGTTCTTTACGTTTATTTATACTGCGTGTTCTTTGCAGTTGAATGTATATAATGTTACGGCATGCGGGAGGTGCCCCCTTGGGGCATTGGTTTCTGCGAGTATGTAGAAGAATTACGGCATTTGGAAGAGTGAGGCCCATGGTGTAATGGTATCGCATCTGACCGGCAATCGGAAGATCCCGGGTTCGATTCCCGGGTGGTTACCTCATTTTTTTATTTGTTTCGTTCTCTCTCTCTCTCTCGTCTTGCGCGGAATATCTCCTATACAAGCGTCGTTCTTTACGATATATATATATATATATATATATATATATATATATATATATACAGGGTGGGCGGAAAGTAGCTCCCTATTTTGGATTGGTAAACAAATACGTATATTAGCCATTTATTTCAGAAGAAATAATATGAAAAGGTAGGCATACATGGTAGGTTTTCTATAAAATTCAATGTGGGCTCCAACTCTTTCCACCAGCTTCTGGAGCCGCCCAGGAATGGCATCCACTGACTTTAGCAGGAACTCCGGCGGGATGGAGGACATGACTTCCCGAATTCGGTCCTCCAGTTCTTCCAATGTCCTCGGTTTGGTGCGGTAGACTTCTTCCTTTACCCACCCCCAAAGAAAGAAGTCGCACGGTTACTGCTGAAAAACGGCAGAATCGGTTCAGTGTAACGGTGTGGTGTGGTATGACCTCAGATCAGGTTGTGGGCCCGTTCCTTCTGCGCAACACCATGAATGCTGAGCGGTACCTTGCTATGTTGCGAAACGAGGTCTGGCCGGTTGTCAGCACATGGGAGAACATCGACGATCTGATATTTATGCAAGATGGCGCCCCTCCGCACTTCGCTCTTGTTGTCCGTGAATGGCTGGATGCCCACTTCCCTGGGCGTTGGATGGGTCGTCGTGGTCCACATCAATGGCCAGCCAGGAGCCCCAACTTGACACCGTGCGACTTCTTTCTTTGGGGGTGGGTAAAGGAAGAAGTCTACCGCACCAAACCGAGGACATTGGAAGAACTGGAGGACCGAATTCGGGAAGTCATGTCCTCCATCCCGCCGGAGTTCCTGCTAAAGTCAGTGGACGCCATTCCTGGGCGGCTCCAGAAGCTGGTGGAAAGAGTTGGAGCCCACATTGAATTTTAGAGAAAACCTACCATGTATGCCTACCTTTTCATATTATTTCTTCTGAAATAAATGGATAATATACGTATTTTTTTACCAATCCAAAATAGGGAGCTACTTTCCGCCCACCCTGTACACTGTATATATATATATATATATATTATATATATATATATATATATATATATATATTAATAAACAGGAACACCAGAGAAAAAATAAACATCCTTCAAGGTTTAATCAGTACCAACGTTTCGGAATGAACTAATTCCATCTTCAGGGCTAAAACAATAAAATGCCGTGTGTGTGTATATATATATATATATATATATAATATATATATATATATATATATAATTATTTTTCGTAACCCTAATTTTCTTATGCATTCAATACATAAATGCATGTTTTTTAGTAGGCTTTTTTTTATCACCGTTTATTCAGAGGTGATTCGGTGTTTCAGAATTGATGCCTTTAGTTTATAAATGTCACTTAATGGTTTCCTCTTTGCAGCTGGACCGCTTCAAGGAGCCTCCCGCCTTCGGCCCCATGTGCGACCTTCTGTGGTCGGATCCCCTGGAAGACTTCGGCAACGAGAAGAATGCGGAACACTTCTCCCACAACTCGGTTCGCGGATGTTCGTACTTTTACAGGTGGGGGTCATTGGAACCGGGGGCTTTGGAGTGACGCTCGTCACGTAGTAGTAGTAGTAGTAGTAGTCGAACAACGCGCAGTACGCCGGTTTTTCTCCTCTTCTAGCGAAACGCTGACATTGATCGAAAAGAGAACGAAATTGCCGTCTGTGGACACCGCGGTCGCGTTAGTGGATGTTGCGATTCAGTCCTCCATTAAAGGATGAATGAATAACTGTCGAGTTAAAATATTAACTGGAAATTTTAGGGGCTCTAAATGTTAATGAAAACTACATTTAAATTTTTTATTTTTTTTTTTAACATTGAACGTTCATATTGTCAAAGTAAATTAAATTCGTTAATTTAAATTAGCAAAGAAACGGAAAGTCATAATCAGATCATTGAATGGAAATATGGTGTGACGGGCCGTCATTTGCAAGGTTTTATCAGCGATTCGAATAATCTGTGTGTGGTGTGTGTGTGTGTGTGTGTGTGTGTGTGTGTGTGTAAAATAATAATAATAATAATACAGTAAGATTGTGAAGAGAGTGATTTCGCATAATTGCTGTTTCACTCAGGGATTTAGGAAATTAGGTTAGATGAAATTATTAAGTATTTCAGTAACTTCCTAAAGTCCCTGAGAGAAAGAGTAATTACTCGAAATAACTGAAAATTTCAGGAATTTCATGAAATCGTTTGTACAATCTTACTGTAAAAAAAAAAAATTATATATATATATATATACAGGGTGTCCCGTAAGTCCGGCATCATAGGAGAAATTCACATTTTTCTATTTCTACAAACCATAATTCATATTTTTCTAATGCTCGGGATACCAATTACCCGTCCACCATTCTGTTCAGTGATGAGGTTGTTTTTTATGGAAATGGTGAGGTAAATCGACAGAACACCCGCTACTGGTCTCAAAACAACCCTCACTGGCATACCTCTTCAAAGGAACAAGGTGCATCTCGGAGATGGTATGGTGTGGCATTTGGAAGGATCGCATCATAGGCCCCCGCTTTTTCGATGAACATGTCACTGGAGGCACCTATTTACATATGCTCAAGGAAGAAGCATTTCCCAGTGTCTTGAAGGAAATTTCCATCATGGTTCCAGCAAGACGGCGCTCCTGCACATTACAGCACCCAAGTAAGGGAATACCTGTACCAACAATTCCCTGGTCATTAGATAGGACGTCGAGGGCCTGTGGAATGGCCAGCTAGAAGCCCGGATCTCACGCCACTAGATTTTTATCTCTGGGGCCACTTGAAAGCGCTGGTATAAGCAGAGAAAATTAGGAGTGTTGAACATTTGCGGCAGCGCATTATTGGGGCATGTAACACCATTACTCCTGACATCATTCACCGTGTGCTTGCTGACTGGGTATCACGTCTGAATCGTCTGAATTTGTGTATTGAAAACAATGGTGGACATATTGAGCACGTTCTGTAAATAAAAGCTTTTGTTTTGCCTTTTTTATTATTTTTATGATGCCGGACTTATGGGACACCCTGTATATATATATGAATAGAAACGACGTAAGTAATAAGGAGCGTCTCTGCACACGGGGAAGAGAAATAACGAATAAATGAAAAATGAGGCGAACCGCCCGGGAATCGAACCCAGGGCCTTCCAATTGCCGGTTGGATGCGCTACCATTACACTACGGACCTCGATCAATCATAAATCGAAATTCTCCTATTCGTTATTTCTCTTCCCCGTGTGCAGAGACGCTCCTTATTACTTACGTCGTTTCTATTCATTTATATACTGCGTGGTCATTGCAGTTAAATGCATATATATATATATATATATATATATATACACACACACCGGGTGTCCCATTCGAAATGAAACAACTTTGAAACTAATTTTTAAAATATTAATGTGAGAATGTTGAAACTTTGCCATTTACTGCACTATATGCATAAGTTTTTGTCGTAATGTTTTTTGTTTGTTTCAGATTGAATTATGTTTACCCCCACAAGAAAAAGCGAAATGTGTGTTATGGATGGCTGAGTTGAAGTCCCTTCTCTGGTGCAACGGCGATTCCGTACAACCTTTCACGAGGAACCACCCACCAGAAGAGACCTATATGCATGGACCAAGAAATTTCAGTAGACTGGCAGTGTTCTAAAGGAACACACTGGAGGGCGAACAAGATCGGAAGATAATGTTGAACGAATACGCGGCGCCTTTGGTAGTAGCCCGAGAAAGTCCATCCGTCGTGCCAGTGTCGCACCGCAGATTCCTCGTTCAACTGTGCATAGAGTTGTGCGCAAGCGGCTGCAGCTCTGTTCATATAAGCTTCAAATTGTTCAGCATTGTAACATGTGAAGATCTTAACAAAAGGAAACATTATGCTATGCACAATGTATCTAATGTATCTAAATGTTATAATTCACATATATCATATGAAACTTTGACATTGACTATTTACTGTGTGAATATTACATTGTTTGCATCATTCAATAAAAAATTATAAGGTTTCGAAGTTGTTTCATTTCGAATGGGACACCCGGTGTGTATATATATATATATATATATATATATATATATATATATGACGAAAATAATCACAAAGGAAACGCAGAATGGTGCTCAAGTGCTTTCGTCTAATAACATCCTCAGGAACACTGACGAACACAGGAACATTAGACGAAAGCGCTTGAGCACTATTCTGTTTTTCCTTTGTCCTTCGTGGTTATTTTCATCATAAATATTATTCATGTGTTACTTTCGTGAGATAATATACTGTGTATATATATATATATATATACAGGGTGGGCCGTAAGTTTCCATACATAGGAAAAATTAAACGTTTGTTTTTATGTTTCAGATACCCTAAGAATATGCGTTTGACGAAAGAGCAACGAATTGAAATCATACTGATGGCTGGGTCGGGAAGCAGTCGCATGGTTGCAATGAACTTTAACAGACAACATGGAACGAACATCACACACGACACTGTGGCAAAACTTATTAACAAGTTTCAGAAAACTGGAAATGTTGCAGATCAACCGCGAAGTGGTCCAAGACGTACAGCCACTGATGAAGACACAACAGCTACGATACTTACAGCGCTTACACGGAGTCCCAGAAAAAGTACACGACGGTTGTCTGCAGAAAGTGGTGTCAGCAGATCGAGTATCAGGCGCATTTTGAAAGCAAACAAATGGCATCCATACAAATTGCATATGGCACAGCATTTGAGTGAAGACGACCCGGATAGACGGATGGAATTCTGTGAATGGGCATTAACCAAAGTGAACGAGGATGCAAACTTTTCAACTACTTAGATCTTGTTTACTGATGAAGCAAATTTTTACGTCAATGGAGAGGTTAATCGGCAAAACATACGTTACTGGAGTAATGCTAACCCTAACTGGCTGAGTCCGACGAAGATGCAAGGTGCCGGTAAAGTGATGGTGTGGGCCGGGATATGGGGTGACAGAATTATTGGACCAATTTTTGTCAGTGGAAATCTTAATGCCGAAAGGTATCTTAACATGTTGCAAGAAGAGATTTTCCCATCCCTGCTAAACGAGGAAGGTAACTTCCCAGTTTACTTCCAGCAAGATGGAGCTCCACCTCAGTATGGTCTTCACGTGCGTCGGTATTTGGATCAGCAGTTTCCGGATGCTTGGATTGGTCGGCGTGGTCCTGTGGAGTGGCCTCCCAGATCCCCAGATCCCCAGATCTCACCCCCCTTGATTTCTATCTTTGGGGGCACTTGAAGGCCATGGTGTATCAGGAAAAGATACGAGACATAAATCATCTAAAGGAACGTATCACCAACGCCATTACAAGCATAACGTCAACTGTGCTAATGCGTGTTCATCAACAGTGGGGAACACGTATTGAAATGTGTTTTCAAAACAATGGCAACCATGTAGAGCATATTATATAAATAAAAATGGTTGTCCATAAAAAAATGTTTATTTTTCCTATGTATGGGAACTTACGGCCCACCCTGTATATATATATATATATATATATATATATATACATACAGGGTGTTTGAAAACTTTCTGTACAAATTGTAATGGGGGATAGGCAACACCAAGACAAACCCTTTTCGTCTATAAGTGTATGTCCGCTGACGTCACCATTCGGCGCGAGAGGGCGCCGCTGCAATTGGCTAAAGAAGAAATCCTACGGCGATTTGAGGACAATCCAAGCGCAAGCACGCGAAGTGTTCCACGTATCCTCGGTGTGAACCACGACCTGGTCTGGAGAGTGCTGCACGCAGCAGCAGTTACATCCGTTTCATCGTCAGAGAGTCCAGGCATTACAACCTCGGATTACCCTCTTCGTGTGGAATTCGCACGCTGGTTTCTGCAGCAGACAGCGGTGCAGCCTAATTTTCCGGCTTATGTGCTGTTCTCAGATGAGGCCTGTTTCACACGTGAGGGTGGTTTAACATGCACAATTCTCACGTGTGGGCGCACGCAAATCCACATGCTACAGGGTGCATGCTCATCAAGAACGGTTCGCCGTCAATGTTTGGGCGGGTATCGTCCATGGCAAGTTGATTGGGCCGTACCTGCTTCCTGCCGACTCGACGGGCGGGTTTATCGGATATTTCTTGAAGAAACGTTGCCGGAACTGCTGGAAGATGTTCCCGTGGCTATTCGTAGATGAATGTGGTTTTCAACACGACGGGGCCCCAGCACACTCCAGCAACGATGTGCGGGATTATCTGAACGCCACTTTTGGGGACCGATGGATAGGCCGGGGTGGGCCCGTAGCCTGGCCACCGAGATCGCCCGATTTAACATGCCTCGATTTCTTCCTGTGAGGACACATGAAGAACCTCGTGTACGAGACTCCCATTACTCAGAAGAAGACCTCGTAGCAAGAATCGCTGTCGCCGCTGGAACTGTTCGCGAAATGCCGGGAATCTTTCGACGTGTACGTCGGTCAATGCTTCGACGCTGTCGGCATGCATTGATGCTACCGGTCGCATCTTTCAGCACCTTTAAATAAACATGCCTTCTTTAAATAAACATGTTACGCGTACTACGTCCGATTTAAGAATGCCCGCGGCAAGCGCGAGTCTAGCCCACTTCACCTTTTAGCCAATTGCAGCGGCGCCCTCTCGCGCCGAATGGGACGTCGTCAGCGGACATACACTTATAGACGAAAGGGTTTGTCTTGGTGTTGCCTATCCCCCATTACAATTTGTACAGAAAGTTTTCAAACCCTGTATGTGTATATATATATATATATATATATATATATATATATAATATATATATATATATAATTTTTTTTTTTTTTAAGTTCGGGAAGAACCGATTCGCCATATATATATATATATATATATATATATATATATATATATATATATATATATATATAATATAAAATATGAGCGTTGATTTGAATCGTTCAAGGTTAGAGAACTTGTTAATTTTTTCATTCCCGATCGAGTTCCGACCATTGGTTGATCTTCAGCTATAGGATTTGATTAAGATTCATGAAATTTAAAGACTGTAATTGCATCCTCGATGTATCGTACTTCTCTTCCATTGCAGCTAGCAGCATGTTGTGATTTCCTGCAACACAATAATCTCCTATCAATAATTAGGGCACACGAAGCACAGGATGCAGGGTAAGTATTTGCTTTCCTTTATATTTCGAAGGTTTCTCTTAAGTATATTTTGTATTTGTCGTATTTTAACTTTTTTGATTTGCCAGTGCCGGGCTCGAGAGTCTCGACTCGGACTTTATATTTCGACAATTAGGGCGCATCTGGGGATCTTTGGTGAGGTAGTGGTGCCTTCGATCATATGACCTTACCCATTACGGAGGAGGTTAAAGAACCCCAAATAGCGCTGTTATTAATTTTTTAGCGTATATTCAGCAACATAATTAAAAAATTTTCATAATATGAAAGGTATTATTATTGTTTAAGAAATAAAGGTGATCAGTGTCGATCATGAAAAGTAGTAGAGTTGATCACTTAAAGAAGAACTGAACAGCCCAATTAATTTTGCTAAAATTCAAATGAGTGATTCATTGAAAGCGAGGAAGAAGTAATAAAAGTTGATTAATTGTGGCTGCATCTGAAAAACGGTGAAATGAAACAGTTTCGGAAGAAACTCGTAACCTCGGTCTTGTTTCTGTTCTTATTCTATCTACGAGGTGTCTCGTAAGTCCCTCTACCCTCACCCTATTCTACTAGGAAAAGGTTCGGGAGTAAGGGGATTTATGGGACACCCTGTACATTTTGGCTGCTTGCTTTCGAAAAAAGGAATGTTTGATAGTACTCGAGAGTATAACTATTTTTTTACTAACATTAAAATAACGGAGGAGAGAGCCAGAAAATGGCAAACCGCTCAGGCAGGACTAATGTAGTATATTGCGCTTAACTCGCGAGTTTTTATTAACCAGCTCCATCTGGACTCGAATCCCCGACTTCGGTATATTCACTTGGCTTATATGGAGACTGTTACCAACTGAGCCACTGTTTCTGGTTATTATTAACATTATAAGTTGCCACGTTTACCGTAATCACTAGATTGTATTTAAAGTTGTATCATACGTACTTAGGGGAATATTTATTCCCCATTACGCTCTTGGCTTCGAAACTGAATTTCGTCTTTCTTCAGGTATCGTATGTATCGGAAGAGCCAGACTACGGGATTCCCTCCCTTATCACTATTTTTTCTGCCCCCAACTATTTGGATGTATATAATAACAAGGTGAGCTTAAAGGTTTTTGCTCGGATTTAGAGCATTAAAATTTGCCTTCATTTTATTTTGAGACGGAGATGATTCGGTGCACAACACCCTTTCACAGAGATTAAGGATCATATCCTCGCACTGAATTTCTTTAAGAAACATTTTATGCCTCTGTTTTTTTTTTGCTTTATTTTTAATTATATCTCGATGGAGCATATATTTCCCAGTTTGTATGTTATTTGTATCATCTCGTTTGTGGATATATATATGTACGTATGTTATGTTATAATGTTTCAGACCAACAAAGACCCTAGGATCCACTCATGGCTGGTCTACTAACTGTGTTCGTAATTGTGATTGTGTATTGTGCATGTCCTCCGTGGTGGCGGAGGGGACCTACAATTTTACGTGGGTTCCGAACCACAAAATATAGAACATATGAAATTTTTATAGTGGGCACACTAGGGGCCACTTCGGCCCATCAGGTGGCTTCACTATGTAAAAACTGCCTGTACATTGGCAACAACCAATTTTTGCAAAACTAAAAATTTATCAATTTAAAACTAAAGATAGAATCTCTGGATCCAGAGGATCAAGTCATAATAGACTACTATCCACAAATATGTTACACTCTATATCTATTTATAACCGACATGCAAATATATCAGATCCAAAGAATTCAGTCAATTTCATTACGGTATCCATCAATACCAGTACCTTGCCAACCAAAAATAAGTCACGGTCCATATCAATTGCGGACCAAGTCACAATTTACAGCCATATACATTACAATATATATGCTTAGGAGGAAAAGTGTAGGTGTGCTGTAAAGACTGTACAGTAATTTAGAAATGTGTGTGCACCCATTAGGGGTGTCCCATTTAAAGGTGTTTGTTGGGCAAGTGAAGATCATAAGTTTTTCAATACCTCACAGTACTATATGGGGCCCCGCTCGGCAGAGGAATCTCTTTAAATGGGGTGTGTAAGGACAGAGTATCCCCTAACCCAAGATGCTGCCTTCCTATATCCCACAACACTTGTAAAACTATGTTTTCTTAAATTTGTTCTACATCTTGGCTTAAATAATTTCCTACTATGACCTCTAGTCTGGTTATTGTGATCTTTAATGAAAAGAGAATCAAAATCTATCTTATCCAACCCTTAATTTTATTACCTTAAACTATACACAATCTATCAACATATGCGTCTAATCGATTTTTAAACATGTTTATAGACGTGCTACTAATTACTTCTACAGGCAAACTATTCCAGCTATTTACTATTCTATGCGTAAAAAGGTTTTTGGCAACTGCTGTCTCGAACCTTCTACTTGTCAACTTACACCCGTTATTTCTAGTCCTATTATATTGAGATATTTCGAAAAAGCTATCTCTGTCTACGTTATCGAACCCATTCATAATTTTGAAAACCTGGATTAGATCACCCCTTAGCCTCCTAGTCTCGAGTGAAGTCAATTTTAACTCTTTAAGCCTATCCTCGTACGACTTTGACCTAAGCGACGGAATCATCTTAGTTGCTCGTCTTTGAACTCTTTCTATTTTATCTATATCTTTGCGCATATGCGGATTCCAAAATTGGATCGCGTACTCCAAATGGGGTCTAACTAATGATTTATAAAGAGGAACTATAATATCGCGCTATTCGTACTCAAATTCCGAGCTCTAAAACCTAACGCTTTGTTCGCTTTATATATATATATATATATATATATATCAACTGCAAAGAACACGCAGTATAATTAACGTAAAGAACGACGCTTGTATAGGAGAACATTCCGCGCAAGATGAGAGAGGGGAGAACGAAACAAATGTGTATATGTATATATATATATATATATATATATATATATATATATATATATAGGGTGTTTCAGGAGGAAAGGTCAATACATCGGGAGGTGATAGTATCGGTCATTGTGAGAAAAAAAAGTTTATGTGAGCATGTGTCTAATTCTGAATGGTTACGGAGATAGAGCTGTTTGAATCTGATGCGCGCGCAGCTCTTCCTCTCCCCGCGGGGTCATTCCATGTCAAATCAGACACATAAGGGCAAAACAAATGTCAACCATCTCCGATTTGTTTATACTTAGTAAACTTAAGGACTCTTATGAGAAATGTATATACCCAAAATTTCACACCTCTGTGACCTCAGGGTTCCGAGATATGAGGTCGCGAAAGTTGATCTTTTGACCAGATTTTTTCGAAATTTAATATATCTAAATTGTCATATCTCGGCTTCTACTGGACCGATTTACTTCATTTTGGTGTCAATTTAAAGCTTGAAACGAGTAGAATCCTTTGTCTATCTTCAAATATATCCCATAAATGATTCACAAAAAAGTTATAGAAGTTGGAAATATTTGAACTTGAGTAAAAAAAAAAATATCGTCTCCGATTTTTTTTAATTTTTTGTCCCAAGATACCTCTATCCAAGCACAATATTGTGTAAAAATTTCATTATTCTGTGGCAAATACTTTAGAAAATATAGCACTTTCAGTGTGACGAATTTAAAAAAATATATTAAAAAATGACAGAAAATGAAAAATCGTTGCTATTCCTATGGAATGATGTGGAGTAACTTTTATTTTCGAAAGTATAGCACTATGACAAATAAAAGAACTAATTGAGAGCTGTAAATTTGACACGTCCTATTAGGTATACCTATTTTTGTATCTCTATTTGTACGCAAACATTAACTCCTAGTACAGATAAATGAATGTTTTATGTGTACATGTCCTTTTTTCTTTTTTTTACATCTTTTAGGAAACTATAAAATAAATCGTCTATATGTAATATATTTAGAAATTCCTAGCCAGGTACCTATTCTATTTCAATTAAGAAATTTTGAAATGGATTCGCTTAATTTAAAAAGAAAATGTGCTGATCCTTTCAATGAGCATCGAGGGAAATGGCAAACTAAGCGACTAAGAGTAGTTCCACCTGAAATAATCGTTAAGCGGCCTGATCTTCAATTAACCGCAAATCATAGACTATGTAATCCGTGCAGCTATTCTCCAAGATGAAGTTCAGTTGTTCCATTGAAACAACCAAATTGACTGTTCATCCGTTCATTCTATATTGCAAGGCCCAAGGAAATCTAAAGAACTTAAATTTTGTAATTATTTCAGAATGTAATGATCACAATGTTGTCGCTGTTCATCTTTTTCAACGCCACCTGCGTAAATTTATAGAAGAAAAAATTCCATTCATAAAATTTTTTTTATATTTTTCGGATGGATGTGCTGCCCAATACAAAAATTGTAAAAATTTCCTTAACATCTGTTATCATAAAAAGGATTTTAATTTGGAGGCGGATTGGAAATTTTTCACTACGAGTCATGTGATGGATTGGCGGGGGCACTATTAAAAGCTTAGCTGCAAAAGCAAGCCTCCAAAGACCATATGATAACCAAATAATAACACCCCGAAATTTGTTTGAATTTGCTAACTGTAACATTAAAAACATCAATCGTTAAAAATTTAAAATTTAAGACCATCAAAGAGAAGAAGAATTTTTAAAAGACCGAAATTCAAAAGCCAAAACCGTTTCCGGAACTCTAAAATTGCACCATGTGAAACCCGTTTCACTTTCATCAATTACTGTTAAAAGATATTCAGCATCTAATGAGTCAACAATCGTAAAAGTAACCGAGGAAGAGGAAATGATAGAAGAAAATGATATAAATGGTTTTGTTGCTATAGATTATGATGACCACTGGTGGTTATCATGTTTTGGAAAAATCAACAGAATCCAGAGAGGTAAAGGTGTCATTCTTACACCCTCATGGTCCCAAGCCTTCGTTTTTTTTTTATCCCCAACATCCAGATATTTTGACAAAAGATTTTCAAGCGTCATCAGAAAAGTCGATGTAATGACGAGAAACGGGAGAGAGTACAATTTAGTAAAAGAAGACGTACCAAAAGTCTCTAAATCTCGTAAAGAATTACTTCAAAGAAAGATAACCTAAAATACCTATTTAAATTTAGAATTTTCAAATTAACAACCATCTAACCCATGCTATATACCAATAATTTAATGTAATCACTAGCAATTCGCTTTCATAATTTCTCTATTTAATTTCAGATTTAGTCAATAATTTTTCTTTATGTAACAAACTTTAATTATTTTTACAGATTAACGACAACTAAAGGGGATCACAAAATTTTACAAGAAGGCAAGATCTCTTTTCAACTGGGCTGATGAAAATAATATTAAATTCAATTCAAATAAATTCAAATATGTTATTCTTCTAGAATAAGTGCTAAAATTACTAGAAAGTACCACACTCAAAACATAATTAGTTTTTATATATGTTTGGAAAATTTTAGAAAAAATCTCCCCTACATAGACAAAAATAGGTACACCTATAGGTGCCAAATTTAAAGCTCCAAATTAGTTATTTTGTCATAATGCTGTATATACTTTCAAAAAAAAAGTTACTCCACATCATTTTTCATAGGAATAGCAACGATTTTTCATTTTGTGTCATTTTTTATATTTTTTTTAAAAAATCGTCACACTGAAAGTGCTATATTTTCTCAAGTATTTGCCAGAGAATAATGAAGTTTTACACAATGTTGTGCTTGGATAGAGGTACCTTGGGACAAAAAATTTAAAAAAATCGGAGACGATATTGTTTTTTATTCAAGTTCAAGTATTTCCAACTTCTATAACTTTTTTATGAATCATTTACGAGATATATTTGAAGATAGACAAAAGATTCTACTCGTTTCAAGCTTTAAAATGACACCAAAATGAAGTAAATCGGTCCAGTAGAAGCCGAGATATGACAATTTAGAGATTAAATTTCGAAAAAAATCTGGTCAAAAGATCAACTTTCGTGACCTCATATCTCGGCACCCTGAGGTCACAGAGGTGTGAAATTTTGGGTATCTACATTTCTCATAAGGGTCCTTAAGTGTACTAAGCATAAACAAAATCGGAGACGGTTGACATTTTTGGTGTCTGATTTGACATGGAATTGACCCCGCGGTGGTCCCATTCAATGGCCACCAAGGTCTCCAGACCTCTCTCCGTTAGATATTGTTTGTGAGGGTGGATGAAAAGTCAAGTTTACAAAAGAAAGGTGGATACACGAGACGAATTGCTCGCCCGCATTTTGGATGCTGCTGCTGCTGCTGCTGCTGCTGCTGCTGCTGCCCGCATAAAGGAACGTCAAGATCAACTCAGACGAACAACACGCGATCTTCGCGCACGAGTTGTAAAGTGCATTGAGGTTGACGGTGGGATTTTCGAAAACGTATTGTAAACTGTAACAAATTTGTCATTTCTGTATCTGATACCATTCAAAATGCCAACGTTTAAACATTAAATGTTAGTAGAAACAGTAATTGGTTTCTCTTTCTTGATTACCATTAATAATGCTTTTGTATTTAGATTCAAACAGCTCTATCTCCGTAACCATTCAGATTAGACATGTTCATATGAACTTTTTTTTTCTCACAATGGCCGATACTATCATCTCCCGAAGTATTGACCTTTCCTCCTGAAACACCCTGTATATCTGGAAAAATACATTGACATTTCATTTGCTAACTGAAGTAAGTGCTGGAATGTCTCTTTTTCACATCTAGAACGGGTCATTACCATAAATGAAAATGGGTTGGCATTGTACAGTAATTACAATGCACCGTAGTCCATTATTGAGAAAGCGGTTTAAGATAAATACAGTTCTACTTACTTGGTAGCGTGTGAAAAAATCCTTCCAGTAATGTTTAAAAAAAAAATGAAAGATTTTTAACATGTTCACGTGCCCTGTCAAAAATTTCACTCGCCAACACCACGGGCGAGAGAGCGAGTGTATTTTTCCAATCTTGTATATATTTTTTATTTATTAATCATGGGGAAAGAATGTGGAACCATTGAAAACATTAAGTCAGGAATAATAAAACGACTGATATATATGTGTGTGTGTGTGTGTGTGTGCGTGCGTGCTTGCGTGCGTGCGTGCTTGCGCTATTTTGCTAGCTCAATAATTGAATCAACTAACCTCATTGGATTGTCATGACTCATGAGATGAACCCAGTAGAAGAAGTGAATAAGGTATCAGCAACCAGTATGCACACTTGGTCACGAAAGTCCTCTCGTGAAACACTAGTGTTTCTTAGCAATATTAATCGGCAAGAAATGTTTGAACTCCACGACGTAACTCGAACCGACCAACCATATGTTGTAGCATATCATACGCTTCATATTGAATGAAATGAATTTGGAAGTGAAACATCGCAAGAATTAGGTGACAATATGCTTCGCGTAACTGTTGTTTTGGAATGGGTCTTTTTTGTATTCTATAATGTAACCTTGAACAAACTGATGCGTATATACGGGTGAGAAGGCAGAAAACAACTTGGCTGTAAAGTACAGAAGTTAGTGAAAAGGAGAAAAGAGAAAGTAAGGTGTATGCATCCATTCACACAGGCGTTCTGGTGGACCCCGACACCGGCACTTCATACGTCACGGGTGGCGCTTCCAGATCTTGTCAAAAACAAGAGTTTCGAAATTACATACATCTAACAAACCACCACCACCATTCCAACTGATTTGCAGCCACTCCACGTGAATCACCCAATTCAAGTCCATGCTTACTCAATCATTCACCATATCCATCCGTCTTCTTCTTCTTGGCTTTCCTCTCCTCGTTCTACCTTCACAAACACTCTTATCCACTCTTTACACAGTTCTGTCCTCTTCCATTCTTTCAACGTGTTCAAACCACCTTAACACACACACACACCACATCTTTTCAGAACCACACGATTTCTTACTCTATCAATCCGACGCACGCCACACACACTTCTCAGGTTATCCATCTCAACCACTCTTACTCTTGATTTCTCCCTTTCATGCCATGCTAATGTTTTACACTCATACAAAAGTGTTGGTACTAACGCACCTTCATGTAAATATCTCAGCATCTCGATCCAGTCTCCGCTTTCTCAACCGCTTCCAGCGCACTCTTGATTCACTCTGATGTTGTGTTAACTTCATTTGCACTCGTACCTCGTTTGTTCAATACACGTCTCAAATACTTAGACTACCCTCTAGTGTTTCACCATTCACCACCACCTGACAGTCCGTACGCAGGACTATGATGTAGTCAGAAAGATCCCCACTCACACTTCTTTTCACGAACACATGATATACATGCGAGAGAAGTCTGATATATTATTTGTTCTATGCCAGGTATACTTATATGCCCCTTCATGTTCAAAAAACAAATTTGTGCACGCAACTTTCTCGCATTGCTTAACTCTTTCAGCCTACACATACTCCTGGTACACCATGCTTCTCCAACACCTTATCCTCCGGACCCATACCAACTTTCCCATACATGTCTCCTCTCGCAAACTTTTTGTAACATTCAGGCACCTTTCCGATCACACTATCAATCTCTCTCCAGAAACTTCCTTTCTCATCCTCACACTTATCATCACACGACGCATATCCAACAAACACCGCCACCGTCACACATTTCCCCCCCTCCCCTCCCCTCCCTTCCCGATTCACATTCTCCAGCTCCTTTCATCTTTGTTTCATACTACTCCAGAACATAAAATTTTCCACCCTTAAACACCACCCGCACCACTTCTGGCCTCTTTACTCATCATTTATACTCCTTACATTCCACATCCCCTCACGTGCCTACCTGCAGTTATTTGGGTGGCTCGGGCAGGCGTGGCGCCCACGTCCAAGGTTCTTGCTTTCCTGTTTCGCAGGAGATTCCTTTCGGCAGGCGGTGGGGTCACCATATCCCTACGCCAAACTGATGCATATAATAGATTTATTCCATTTTTTCCACCTGTGATTTGTTACTTCGTTTTCCATGTCCCGCTATATTTTATTTATTTATTTATTTATTTATTTGTATTAAGGGTGAATTTCTAATAAAAATGAAGCGGTTCGTTGGTTCGATTTTTTGTGGTAATTAGTTTCAGAAATTTAAACTTGGAAACGAAAGTCGGACTTCTTTAGGGGATCAGTCGAGTCGAAATTGTTTCCATTTCACTAACGGAGATGAGCCTTAAAGCGGATGGACTCAACGAGCAAGAGTCGTAGAACGCATTTCTATGCAAAGCTTCCAAAACGAATTCTCTTCCGCTGTTTACGAGTGAAGAGAAGTCGTATCATGAAGAATATTTTGTTCTAGTGATCGGTTTCTCTCTCCATTGCTGCCCCTCTGGGAGATAATTTTGCATTTAGGAGAGCTAACCGCCTCTCCACTTCTCACATTTGGTGAAGTTCACCCAATTTAACGTGAAAAACAACCATTTGGTTAAATTTTCCTTGGCTTATTGTTTTGTAGTTATTTTTTTTCTATATTTTTATGTGTTATATCTATATTTTTATGGGTTACTGATAAGATTTGAATTTTTTAGGCAGCCGTTTTGAAGTACGAAAATAATGTAATGAATATTCGCCAATTCAACTGCTCACCTCATCCGTATTGGCTTCCGAACTTCATGGATGTTTTCACCTGGTCACTACCGTTTGTCGGCGAAAAAGGCGAGTTTTTAGCCGCATTTTAGAGGAGTAAGTTCGTTGAGAGAGAGAGAGAGAGAGAGAGAGAGCATTAAATTCTCAAAGTAAATACAAAAGAACTTCACTTTTTTTCTACGTGAAGGTCAAAATATGAAAATAAAAACCCAATCTAATAGACAGAGTTTATTTCCACAACAGTTTCGATGCCCACTGGCATCATCCTCGGGTTTTTCTGTATCCACCCGACGAGGATGCCAGTGGGCATCGAAACTGTTGTGGAAATAAACTCTGTCTATTAGAGTGGGTTTTAATTTTCAAATTCTTTCTCAAAGGTTCTCCCCTCTTTAAAAATAGTCTATGATGACATCGAACTTGGTGTTTTGAGTGTTTGGAGAAAGGTCGTCGCGATATCTTCAACGATATCTTATTTCCCGTTCATGTCTTTCAGTCACGGAGATGTTGGTGAATGTTTTGAACATCTGCTCCGATGATGAACTAATGACGGAAGAAGAGAGTCTGGACGAAGGTAAGAGTTATTCGGCTTTAAGCTTATTCACCTCCATATACATATATATATTATAAATATTTATACTTCGTGTTAATACCAACACGGCTCTCGTTTTCGAGTTCAGTTTTCCTCCTAAATTTATCTGTTATTATTTCGTCTTTGAAGTAAGAGACTCGTTATCGCGATTGAATCGATTATTTCTATAAATTGTTACGACTTCATTGCGTAAAAAGATGATGTTTTTATATTTAAATTTCAAAACTTTTTTTTTTTACTGTTGTCTTTTGATTAGTTTAAAAAAAAAAAAAAAAAAAAAAAAAACGAAGAACAGTTGAGTTGCGGGTCATTGAGGCGTGGATTACTCGTTTCCTTTTAAATTAAGAGTAAAAGGTTGATGTGGAAGACAGTGTTGATACTAATGGTCACTAATAATAGTAAATGAACGTCACGGTTTTCAGAGAAACGAGTGTGTATGTATGTATGTATATATGTATATATATAATTTTTTTTTTTTTTTTTTTTTATGAAATGTGGCCCAAATTCATGACTTAATTTTGAGGTTCCTCAGTATTCAATATGGTTTTCTATTCTCTTTGAAATGTCATGACAACAGCTGTTGCTGAAACGAGTTATTTCTTCTTTAGCTCAATAGTTTTGGAATATTTGTAGCAGAAATTTCTTCCATGAAAGATTTGCAACGAATTTTGATGACCCGCAACGCAACTCTGAAATAAATTTCCTTTTTTTATATATACAGGTCGTCCGATAAGTGAGTGGCGATTCGGGAACAATTTATAAATAAAAGATAAAGGATAATAAAAATTGTATTAGAAGGAATTTTATTATTAGTAAACTTACAATTAATTCGATAATTAATTGTCATTGGGATCAACCTGATCGCCATTTACACGAACAGCAAGCTGTATGCGTCTCCATGTCCTGTCTGACATTTTTTGTAAAAGTTCTTTATCCTCATTGATGTCACTTGACACAACTTCTGCGATTTTTGTCAGATCAGATTCACTTTGATTTTCATGGCCATTAATCTGCATCTTGAGGATTCCCCAGAGGGTATTATCCGGGGTAGTCAAGTCCGGACTCCGCGGAGGCCAAGGTACAGGACCATACTTTCCGATCCATCTGCCAGGAAAATTTCTGTCTAGGAACTCAAGCGCAGCGAAAGCGGTGTGTCCTGGAGCACCATCTTGCTGAAAAATAGGGTTGCGAATATTCGTATTTAAGTTCTTAAAGCGGGTAGAAATCTGTTCTCCAACATGTCGATATAACTTCCTGAAGTAATTCGACCAGTGCACACAAATGGACCAATTAAACAATGCGCTGATATTGCACACCATATCATGATTCGAGGGGTATACTGTTTTACTTGATCATGATAATGAGGATTTTCTTTCGACCAAAAAAACGAAAATTTGCTTTTGCCATCGCCATAAAGGGCACATTCATCACTGAAGAACGTACGATCTCTCTCGGCTTTACTTGGAAAAGCTTCAAGAATTTGTTGACAAGCATTAACTCTGACAATTTTATCTTGTGGCGATAAAAACTGAACGGAGGTTGGGCGGAAAGCTTTAAAATGCAAGTCTTTTTTCATCAAATCATGCAGTGTTGATTTCGGAACATTTAATGCAGATGCACGCCTACGAATACTTTTGGTTGGCGATTGTCGAATTGACACTTCAACATCGTCATCATCATCATCATCATCATCATCCAATCTTGCTCTTGCTTTGGGGCGACCACGGCGTTTTTTATCAATTATCATCCCAGTTGTGAATAATTTGCGTTCCCATTTTCTAATAATTTCGCTCTTTGGCGGCACATCATTAAATCTTTGTTCAAACCTTTCGCGTACTACCTTCATGCAATGCTTGGTTTTTCTAGATTCATGCCACCATGTTGCTGCTAATATCCGTGCTTCATATGTGTAGGGACTTTGATCACAAATTTTATCAACACGTGCGTCTACCTCAGCCATTGCAACGCCAATAATTAGAAATAATAAAAATAAAACGATGAAAAACCAGAACAAACAGGAATAAACATGAATTACTTTACTGCAAAATTAAAAATTTGGATTTCATGTGAAGCTAGCTTAATTGAAAAAAGCATAGACATTTATTAGATATCAAAGATATTAGTACACTATGCTAACTGACATAGAATCGCCACTCACTTATCGGACGACCTGTATATATATATATTATATATATATATTTTTTTTAAAAACGAGACAGAAGCGCAAATTGCATTTGAGTTTTTAAACACAATCACTTCTTTTGCCATCACCAATGTAATAACTTGAAACTGGTAATGAGGATATGAGAATGTTTTTTAATTTTTTTCAAGTTTCTTGTTGGTTTTAAGTTGCTAATTTCCTCTTTTCAGTTAAAAAAAAAAATCGAAATAAGCATGTTTAATTCTATTTCATGGTGCAGTATATTTCCTTACTTCTCACTCTACTCTGGAAGAGGAAAATTACCAGTTTAAATATATCGATGCATGGTAACTGTCGTTTCTCCGTTCATTCATTTTTTTTTTTATATTTCTAACTCTCTCTGAAGGCTCATTATTATTATTATTATTATTATTATTATTATTATTATTATTATTATTATTATTATTATTATTATTATTATTATTATTATTATTATTATTTATTATTATAATGCCTGTCTAGTGAAATAATAAATGTAGGATTTGAATACATTTTAAAACCAATTTATAAAAGATTTAATACGCAAGAGGTTATCAGTAATCATTTTGGTGGAAATATTTTGATGATGAGGGTCGAGGGTGATCCGTTTGTTTTGGATCGGAAGGGAGGCTTTTTGGTTAATAACTTGTCGGCTTTTGATTGGTTTTGTAAAGATAGCGGACAGCCGGTTCGAATCCCATAAATTATTCATTCACGTTCGACGCGCGAGTTTGTTTTCACTTTTAGAGTTTGGAGTAAAATTTCTTACTCTGGGGAATCAATTTTTGTAACAAAAAACGAAACTTCAAATTCTGTGACGTAGAAATAACCTACTGTTTCCTTTCATTTATTATTCAAGTTTTAAAAGTGTTTTCCAAGAGAAATATGTTGGCGTCCAATGATGGACGCCGAAGATGCTTCCACCAAGATGCTTTTGCTCTTAGTTAAAAAAAAAAAAGTGGGTGCGAGACGCCATTTCGCTCTTCAGTTTCTTCATCGAAGGGGTCAGGGATGACGTTGGGTCGACGGAGGAGGAGGATGGCACCGGTTGTTCATCGGGGACATCTCTAACGTCTCTCTGAACCCTGAAGCGATTAGAAGGTGAATTGGCGTCTCCAATGACGCCATTCCGCCTTTCTATTTCCAAGTGGATTAACGTCAGTGAATGCAGGGACTGGTTAGCTTGTGAGCTCCTCAGCCGATCTGATAACCTTTCTTTCCTTCATGTTCACATGCAGTTTTTTTTTTTTTCTTTTCCACTTCTCTCTCTTGTTTCGTGCGTGGTTGATGAACAGGCGATGATGGTAAGATAGCAATCAGTGTTAAAGAATGTAGTTTACTCGTAGCACATTGTTAGCTGGCCTCCTTAGTTCCTTTACCCCCGTCCTTTTGTCACCCGATCCATTAGGAACCACTGTCATCCTTCTCTCTGGTTCGCCTTTAAACTCGCGTTAAACTCTATTTCAGTGGACCCATGGTCTGAGAGAGTTAAGTTAAATTCTTTTAAGTAGGCGCGAGTTTAAGGCGCGGTCAGAGATCAGTGTATTTTAAGAACAATTCATTGTCATTTAGTATTTGTGTGAATAAGGGGCTCACTGGAGAGTCAGGAGGGAACAGTGTCTTAGATAAATGTTTAGATGCTGGGTAGTTTATATATATATATATAATTTATTGAAATTGAGTACCAACACAAAAATAATTTCATTTGTATATCTGTTTAATTGTGAAGCACATTTAATGCTAAGAATAAAAAATGTAGGCTTTTTAGATTGCCATGAAACTACCACCACATTGTTTTTAGTTTATTATTTTTTATTTCAACTTTAAAAAACCTTTTTAAAGTGGTTAGTCGGTGTTTATAAAATGGACCATGTATCACTGTATTCCCTGTACAAAAGTAATTCCCACGCTATACTTTAGTCACTGGCATAGATTTGTATCATTCATTTATCCTTCAGTGAACACTCCATCCCCCTACGAGAGCGACGTCATCCGTGTTTTTGTTTAATGTAGTAAAGTATTTGCTCATCTCTGGATGTTTAGACCTTAAGTAGAGCCATTGTATTTGTTCATTAGATTGGGCTCATTCAGTGTTTATGAGTAAGTAACAATCGATTATTCACCAGCCACTCCATTAATATAACGCCGCTAAACATCTTGCCCTCCATTCCTTTCGTTAGTAACGCTTTAAAAAAAAAAAAAAAAAAATGCCTTAAGTACGTAGTCTACAGTTCATGTATTTCACAGTCGTTCGGTATTATTTTTAGTTGCTTCTATGAGTGGGGGTGGCAGGCGTTGAAAAAGGGCCCTCCCGGCTAAACTAGTTCTCGATCGATGCGGATTGCTGCTCCGTTCAAAGTGTGTGTGTGCGCTCGCAGTTTTGGACACTCTCCTGATTCGTCACGCCTTTCCCTCCTCAATCATTTCTGTTAGATGGAGTTTAGTCGTTGTTGTTTGTAATCTACGTAGGAGTGCATGGAATTAACGATCGTAGCAACAATTCATTTTGTATAAATTACTTTTGTACAGCGAATCGTATATTCACGTCATTTGGTAAATTTCGTGCTAAAATAATAATAATAATAATCGTTTACCATTCAATTTAAAATGAATGTAATCCGTAAACCGCTACTAACTAAGTGTTTGTACCTTCTAATGCTTGTGAATTTCTGTTTTATTACATTGATGTATAATGTAAAACGATGCATACTATGTACGGTAGGGATATTATGAGTATCATCAAAGTAAGTGCTACTGATTTTTCTGTGTTTTTATGTATTAAAATGTAACTAATAACTAACTACTTTCTCTACTAATATTTTGCTAATATTTACGTTTAAATTTTTACAGCAAATATTGTAATTGCTCTCTTCTAATTTAAATTTTATTGATTTTTTTTTTTTTTTTTTTTTTTACAGTGATAGTAGCTAATAGAATTTTTACAAATATTCGGAAGAGGTTATGTTTATATTGGGTTATATATATATATATATATATATTATATATATATATATATATATATTATATATTATAATATATATATATATATATATATATATATTTATATATATGATTTTTTGTTGATTTATAACTTTTTTATGTTCAATGATTTGACTCGATGCTTTTTTTTTTAATTTAACTTTGCATTTCTTGGATTCGAATTTGGTAAGTCACACGAAAAGTTGAAATATTATTCTTTTCAGCATTTACAACTTACAACAGTAGATTGAAAGCTTGTAAAACTTAAAAACAGCAACCAGCTTTGACACAGTGTGGTGGTAGTTTAGAATGGACAGTTGCAATTAATTATTATTTTAGATATTGTGTAGTAGTGTAAAAAATAAAAGTACATTGTGAATGACATATAAACTACTTAAATTGCGACTCGTACTTGATGATAATATATATATAATATATATATATATATATTATATATATATATAACAATAATAATAATAATTTCTATATATCTACTTATTAAAATGAATTTCACCTAGAGTAATTGTAGTTCATAGCCATTCTTGGAAAAGTATATTAGATATATTCCTTTTAAATATTTTATTGTTCAAATCAATAAGTGAAAGGTTTACCTGCAGACATCCTTAGACCGCTTGGCCAAAGTTGTTGACGCGAAGAGTGTAGCGCGCGCTTATGAAGGCGAATTAGTGTTCATTCAGAGATGATGATGATTACCTATCACTGCGTCAAGTTAAATGTAGTTCCTCCCTTACACATTCTCTCTCTCTCTCTCTCTCTTCTCTCTCTCTCTCTCTCGCTCTCTCTCTCTCTCTCTCTCTCCTCTCTCTCTCCTCTTCTCTCCCTCTCTTTCTCTCTCCCTCTCTCTCTTTTCTCTCTCTCTTTCTCTCCCTCTCTTTCTCTCTCCTTTCTCTCCCTCTCTTTCTCTCCCTCTCTTTCTCTCCCTCTCTTTCTCTCCCTCTCTTTCTCTCCCTCTCTTTCTCTCCCTCTCTTTCTCTCCCTCTCTTTCTCTCCCTCCTTTCTCTCCCTCTTTCTTTCTCTCCTCTTTCTTTCTCTCTCTCTCTCTCTCTCTCTCTCTCTCTCTCTCTCTCTCTCTCTCTTCTCTCTCTCCCTCTCTTTCTCTCCCTCTTTCTTTCTCTCCCTCTCTCTCTTCTCTCTCTCTCTCTCTCTCTCTCTCTCTCTCTCTCTCTCTCTCTCTCTCTCTCTCTCTCCCTCTCTTTCTCTCTCTCCCTCTCTCTCTCTTTCTCCCTCTCTTTCTCTTTCTCCCTCTCTTTCTCTCTCTCCCTCTCTTTCTCTCTCCCTCTCTTTTCTCTCTCCCTCTCTTTCTCTCTCTCCCTCTTTCTCTCTCTCCCTCTCTTTCTCTCTCTCCCTCTTTCTCTCTCTCCCTCTTTCTCTCTCCCCTTTTCTCTCTCTCCCTCTTTCTCTCTCTCCCTCTTTCCTCTCTCCCTCTTTCTCTCTCTCCCTCTTTCTCTCTCTCCCTCTTTCTCTCTCTCCCTCTTTCTCTTCTCCCTCTTTCTCTCTCCCTCTTCTCTCTCTCCCTCTTTCTCTCTCTCCCTCTTTCTCTCTCTCCTCTTTCTCTCTCTCCCTCTTTCTCTCTCTCCCTCTTTCTCTCTTCCTCCTTTCTCTCTCTCTCTTCTCTCTCTCCTCTTTCTCTCTCTCCCTCTTTTCTCTCCTCTCTCTCTCTTTCTCTCTCTCCCTCTTTCTCTCTCTCCCTCTTTCTCTCTCTCCCTCTTTCTCTCTTCCCTCTTTCTCTCTCTCCCTCTTTCTCTCTCTCCCTCTTTCTCTCTCTCCCTCTTTCTCTCTCTCCCTCTTTCTCTCTCTCCCTCTTTCTCTCTCTCCCTCTTTCTCTCTCTCCCTCTTTCTCTCTCTACCTCTTTCTCTCCTCCCTCTCTCTCTCCCTCTTTCTCTCTCTCCCTCTTTCTCTCTCTCCCTCTTCTCCTCTCTCCTTTCTCTCTCTCCCTCTTTCTCTCTCTCCCTCTCTTTCTCTCTCTCCCTCTCTTTCTCTCTCTCCCTCTTTCTCTCTCTCCCTCTTTCTCTCTCTCCCTCTTTCTCTCTCTCCCTCTCTTTCTCTCTCTCCCTCTTTCTCTCTCTCCCTCTTTCTCTCCCTGATGTCAAGTGCGTCTAAGGATGTCTTAGGACTCTGAGGTCAGCTTTGACTCGCAGCCATTTCCCCATCGCGGCCTGTCTCAGGATCTTTTAAGGAAACAAAGCATTCCTGTCCAGCCTCGGTTCATTGTTGGAGTCAAGTCATTTAAAATTTGGAAGTTTATTAAATACTTTTTTCCCCTTTTGGTTAACGTTTTTAAATTATAATTTACAGCTTAATTGAGCATCTGTTTCCGTGTGAGTGCATGTCAGAATGAAATGGCTGGCTGTCATGATATATATATATTTTCTTTATCATTTATCCTGTGCAGGTACTACTACTTTTTATTTTTTAGGCCGTTGAGCCTATCGTTTCAGTCCTGAGGTTCCATATCAAAGATTGGTTTCCTATTTTCTTAGAATGTCTTGACTCGTAGTACAACTAGATTTTCTCTTTTCTTTCCATCTCATTCCTACTGGCTTGCGTGCACAAATAAATCTACCCTCAAAAACATTATCCTGCTTTTCTTGCCAACTTTCCTTGTTGAAAAATGTTGTGGCATATCAATGAATGGATCATTCTCATGATCATTAACTCAGCGGTCTTTGTGAGGCCGGGGAAGTGTGCTGAAGCGGAACACCAAGAAAGTAAGCGGTGCATGGCTCTCAGTGTGCTTAACAGGCGATTCAAGTTTATTTTTCATTTAAGACTTCTTCCGAGTTTCTTTTGTTTTTGACTAGATAGCTTCGTGCATCTCGCATTTTTTTTTTTTTTTTTTTTTTTTTTTTTTACTCTGAATTCTTTTGTTTTTTTATGTATTTTTATTTTTATCTTCCTCTTTTATGGTAGTTGTTAACTTGTTTTAGTTTCTTGCTTTCCTGCAGTACTAAGATGAAGTTTCTTTTGAGATCGAGCTAGTGTGTGTGTTAGCGTGCGTGTGCAAATCTAATTTCGTTTTAGCGAGTTTGGGTTGAGACTGACTCCAAAAAGTATTAGGCTAACCATGAGTTTTATCAGTTGTTTCATAACCGGATTGATTAGACGTGTTCGTGTCACTGGTGATAAGTGGGGAACGCTCTCAAAGCTGACTCCCGTTACTGGCTGTCCCATAACTCGCGTCTTCTTCTTCTTCTTCACTCGGAGTTCTTCCTCCCTTTCTGCCCTGCCTGATGTGTTTAAACTGTCTGAAGATGTCGTGGTGCTTTCCTCGCCCTTTGAGTCATAGCAGAAAGTATATTGAGCAAGCAATGCCTATGAACAACAAAGACGCATGTCCTAAGTGGATGTTGTTGTTGTTGTTGTTGTTGTACGAGTAGTAGAGAAGAAAATCAAATGTGGAACCGTTTCTTAAAGTGTTAAGTTATTAGTTGGTAATTTTTTCAGGTTTTCTAAGAAGCATGTCCTTTATAAAAGTTGTTGTTAAAAAAAAAAAAATCCGAATTGGTTATGAAACATGTTGGTTTACTTGAACATTCAACTTACGCGTTGATTCAGAAGTATTCTAACATTATTTCAACTACCCCAGTTGAATTAAAAGTATTTTAACATTGTTACTGTGTTGATTTAGAAGTATTCTAACACTATTAATAGCTGTGTTCTTTTGGGAATGTAAGATCGTTTGTGTACGTGTTTGGCACTCACCAGCTGCATATTTAGCCAAACAATAGTGCATAGCATAGAATTATCAGCATCATTAGTTTAGCTGCACTAGCGTTCTTTATTGGAACTTTGTTTTAACACTTTATTTCATGCAGTCATGAATATATATATATATATATAGAGATATATTTTTATGATGAACTGAACCAAATTGTCACGTGATATTGGCGTACTTTTTTTATTTTTTTTTATTTTTAATGGGTTTTTCAGACATTTATGTGTGTGTTATTTTTATAGAAAAAGGAGCAGCAGTTCGCAAGGAAGTGATTCGAAACAAAATTAGGGCTATTGGTAAAATGGCTCGCGTATTCTCGGTTCTAAGGTAAGATTCACGTCCCCAGTTTCGTGTATTTCCCTTATGTTCACGTTTGAGGCGTTTAGTTTTACAGATTTTTTTTCTTAACTATTTAATATACTAAATTCAGACGTTTAGGAGTGATTAGGGTTGCGCATTCGTACGTAATACCGTCGTCACGTGACCTTTGTTGTTACCGAAGAGATTAAATAACATTATTATTATTATTATTATTATTATTAATTTAACGTAAATTGCTCCTTTCGCGAGATTAAGTTCGAGGTTTCAAATTTTTTTTTTTTTCCCCCAGAGAGGAAAGCGAGAGTGTGCTTCAACTCAAAGGATTGACTCCGACCGGAGCCTTGCCTCTGGGTGCTCTTTCTGGCGGAAAGACGTCGCTGAAGAATGGTGAGTCGGGTTTTAGATTCGTACTTCCGTGTTAACGGGAAGTTGTTTTAAGTGGCCTGAACAATATTTAATATATGAATATTTTCCCACTTCAGCAATGGCAGGCTTCTCCCCAAATCACAAGATCACGTCGTTCGAGGAAGCGAAAGGGCTTGACGCTATGAACGAACGAATGCCCCCGCGCAAGGACGCCCCACTGCCACCCCCTCTCTCCTCAACAACCACAACCTCTTCGAGCGAGGACGCCAACACCAACAATTCATCCACGGCTCCAAACACTCATTTGTGAAACCTCTAACCGTCGGTACGAATCCCTTAGCACTTTTCGTTCGTCTTAGATACAGAAATCATGATGGCGTCATAAGGTTTATTCTTTGAGTCTGCACTTTCTCACACACTTCAAAATCAAGTTTTAGGACCCTTAAAATCCATTAAATTTTCCTCTAAACAAGAGTCGGGAAATTATAGATACAAAATTCCCGACGGAATTAAGGGATAATCAGTTACTCCTTTAATTGTATTTTATAAATATTTTAAAATCATTGACAGTTGTTTTTAAGTCTCTCTGTTTGGCGTTTCCAGATCTTCATATAATCTAAAATTAAATTAGCCTAACCTTCATTATATCCCTTTTTCATATTTACTGATTTTCAATAAACAAGTTAAAGTATGGTGACACCGCTAATGTTGCCACACACACACACACACACACACACACATTCGGGTCGCGACGGGCTCCTATGTATCTGAAAGATTGTCGTAAGGTAGCCAAGAACGCGCGCTCGCTCGCACTACTTTTAATGTTTAGGGTGATTTTTTAATTTTGATTTAAGGGATTTTGAAGTTAATTTTCCTTTTATCTTTTTCTCCAGATTGGTTCAGTGTATATGAGAAATTGTCCGCAGCGACACTGATCTCAAGGATGAAGTTTGTGTGATGTGCGGAGAAAGATAAGAAATGAAATATGCTGTCTGGTCATACCTTGGTTGTGATACCAGTAAAACTTCGCCCCTGGTGGGCTTATTGGCCAGTCAGCTACTCACTTTATTATCATTATCAAATAATTTTGTTTTGTTTGTTATTAAAAAGTCCTTTAAAAATTGTATTTTATATTATTTTTTTTTAACTGCTTCTCTCTTTCTCTCTCCCTCCTTTATTGTTGAATTTTTTTTGTTTTATACTAATCTCTCCATAGGACTATCATTACTATTATACACCAGAAATTGTGATGTTAGACAAAATTTGTTAAGTGTATCAATCGTAAAATAAATAAAATAGGTAATACAGTTAAGTCCCTCGAAGCAATCCTATCTGAATTTATCTATCTCCCTTTCAGTCCTCTTGAATTCTACTTAATTTTTGTCTCGCTTTGTCAGACTTTTCTTCATTCTCCTGGCTGTGCTATGGAACCTCGCTCGTAGGTGAATAAACAACCTAGGGGCAAGGTGTTGTAAATAGCTATATTTATTTGTGTATATGGTGTTTTGAATTTGCCATCTCCAGTTTTGCCTCTGCTCTAGATCATAATTGTTATTTTCATCTAATAACTTTATTCCCCCATTTTGTCTTAAATATGAATTTTATATAAATAAACATTATGTATTACATCGTAGGTCTCCTACCCCCTTTCTCGTTACGGGGTCTACAAATTCATTCGCGTGTACCTAATTCAACACATAACCATTGATAGGTCCAATGGACTGTTATTTCATGCTTTCTCTTTCCTACTATTAAGCCTGCCAATCGTGTATCGTAATATAAGTATGCAATACATTTGGCCTACGTGCAATATGGTTTCATTCTCATCTAGCAAATTACTTAAATGCTTCAGAGTTTTAAAAGCATTAGATTTGTAGTTAATCATCACCTATCATACATAATATTGTCCTATTCTAATTACCCTATTGCGTAAAATGTGAGTTTTTTTTATATGTATAAGGTGGAAAATATTGTAGATATACTAAATAAATGAATGAATGAGTGTGCGCGCGTGAGGGATACCCACTGTAAAAGCTCATTCCTTTACAAAACAGCATTTAGTTATTTATATGCTAAAGGTTATTTGCCGTTTGTATAACATATATAATAATATAAGGTATCGGTAAATGTATTTGATTATATATATATATATATATATATATATATATATATATATATATATATATAATATATATATATATATAATATATATATAATATATATATATATTTACAATCGTATACATATAATTATATTAACCAAAGTGTCCTAGTCACTCTTAGCGGAAATGTTTCAAAGGGCAGTTCCTTCACTGTTCAATATCACTGGAAGACCCGAAAGGTTTCCTGGTCCTGTTTTCTCGAGAACAAAAAATAATAGAAAAACTAAGAAGCCCTTGCCATAAGTGTTTGTGTATGTTTGTGTGCGGTTGCGTGCGTGTGTGTGTGTGTGGGTGGCCGCGTGCGATGGAAGACACGAGAAAAGACGCATTTTAGCAGACTCGTTATAAATGTTACGGACTTTCTTATGAATTAAATAGAGGATGTGATTGAAATCGTTACCTAAAAGTACTTTTTATTATTTTTTAATGTAAATGTTTATCTCTGATCCCTTCTATCCTTTCCCTTACCACACACTACAACAAACATAGTTAAACCGCGTTCTTGGATTTCTAATTGCGTAGATTGTTCGAGTGTGAATAATGAACGTGTGTGGAAAGATCTTAATGCCATGTGTGTGTGTATATATATACTTACTTATAAATGATCGTAGATTTTCCATTTCATCTAATTTTTACCGTTTAAAATATATTGCTCCAATATTGTCGAAAGTACTAAACTCGTTCTTAATGTTTAAGTTACATTGTTATCTATAAAGAATTATATTAGAAGTCTAATAGAGAAAGTGTCAAAGTTACTTTTCTGTTAATATTTTATTGTTTATGTATGTAAGTTTTTATGCTACGAGCATTACCTCCACTTCTTTGTGTTAAAATGCAAACGGAGAAGAGGATCATCATGATGATGATGATGATGATGTTGTTCACGCGTTTTGTGACAATATTATATTACTGTATAGATTGAATTTCTAAGACATTTTTTGATGTATATCAATCCACTTATATGGAAGGAAAAAAGCTATTTAAAAAAAAAATCTTTTTAACACATTTTAGTTACCCCTCCTTTTTCTTTTTCTTCCTCCTCCCACTCCCCAAAGATTAGATGGAGTCTAGAAGTGTTAGTAAGGTAGTTTAGATTGTTCAAACACTAGAATGTAATTGTCGTATTCAATTTTAAGTAAAGAATAAAGGTAACTCTTATCTCCATCCTTAGTGATTGTTCGTCTGTCTCATTTTCCGAACTGAACTCCAAAATTCAAACTGCTTCTCTCTTACTATAAAGTCGCCATTGGGAACTCATTTCCTTTTTTATAGCTTTTTTAACTTTCACTTTCATGCAACTTTATTTTATAAAGATATATAAATATTTATACATCATTTTATTATATATATATATATAGTATATATATAATATAATATATATATATAATAATATATAATATAATATATATATATAATATATATATATAATATATATATATATATATATATATATATATATATATATATATATATATATTAGCATCTCTGCCTTATGTGGAATACTGTAACTTTTCTAATAGCTCAGTAGTAATGTTAATTTTTGTTGAATCTGTTTCAATATAAAGTTCATGAATATCATAACTTGACGTTTGCGTTGTTTCAACATTGAGATTCTAAAATAAATTCTAAGAATCATTAAAAATATTTATTTTGTCCTCCCCAATCCATATTTAAACTTTAAAAGAAAAATATTCCATCTAATTGAAGCTATATTGATACGGCCAGCTACCAGTCTTTAAACAGCTAGCTAGTAAATATGGTTTGCCCAAATTTCACTCGATCATAATACAGTTGTAGCCTTTCGTGGTTTTAAAAATTGCTGCCGGTTAGAAAAAGGGGGGATGTTAAAATTAATTGGTAATTTAACCAATAACGCTTCAAATCTTACTTTTTGAAAGGCTTGTAAATAGAACTAATGTTTCGAAGTAGAAAAGTATGACGTTTATTTAACCCTTAACCGGTAAGGTGTGGTCTAGTCCTAGGAGACCACGTGACAATATTTCTTCTAGACCTCCTTACTGGTTAGGGTTAAAATTAAATATTTCACATTGTTGAAGAAAATTCTACTTTGTATTTCCAGCCTGATGCTAATGTAATACAAATGATCAGAGATAAAAGAGTACTTATAAACAAAAGCAGAAAGTGTGATGCTCAAAACTTGGTCAATCGCCAAAACGCGCACCGCTCAGGCAAACTGTGGCCCATTGTTCTAATTCGTGTATTACTATTACTAGCATCATTAGGATTCGAGTAATATTATAGGATTACACACTAAGCAACAGTTGCTGGTTAAGTAAAAGGATGAAACTTAAAGAGAGAGAGAATAGAATAGAATATGCCTTAGTGTTCGGAATTTCGAGTTTCACGTCACGCCATATAACGAAATTACATTTCATCTTCAATGAGAATGGGGAGAGAATTTAGTTGTGCAACTTTGGTCTTCAGTAAACCGATGAATTTGCGCACCACCACTTCATATTCACTACATTAATTCATAAGCAGCAAACGAAGGAGGTTCCTACAGGGTAGAAGGTTTTAAAACACCTTCATAATTTGTACAAACATTTTTCTATGATGGGAATCAGGTTGGAAATGCAAAACGTTAAAGTTAGCTTTCAAATTTGGCCAGTTACGATCATTTACTGTTCCATATCTAGTGATGTTAATAAGGTTGATGGTTTCAATACATTCGAGTGAAGAGGCGACATTAGGAACGCACTTATCCTTAATGACTAAAAGGAGAGAACTAAAAAATGAGAATAAGTGAGGTTAATGTGTGAATCATAGGGTATGCAACTTTCTGGCAAAGGCCTCAAAAACTCGTTTATACTGATGTTGATCCTATTCAGTAGTTCTGTCTCAGTTATCCCGAAATCCTCAGCACAGGTGCTTAAAATTAAGGTTAAAGCCGGGACTGCTTGCGGCTAGTTGAGTGCGACAGACTAGTTCACTATTTACGTAAAGTACAACACCGAGCACACAACACAGGAATGTTCGTGACCGCTAGTCACTCAGAACTAACAACAACAGTACCGTTCGGTCGTCGTTCCTTCTGATACTTTACACCTAGAAAGTCACTGACATCCTACTGCATCGGTGGCTGTTGCTTTTGGCTCACCACGGCTGCAACAATACAGCGAACTAGTGCTGACTCAAATGCAGCTAACTTGACAGCTGCAGGGTCAAGTGCAGTTAACGGTTCAATGCAGTGCAAGGTTGCCCTGACTGATTGTCTCCACCGGGTCTTATCAGAAAAAAGACTGAAGAAAACCTGAAAATCAACCCCGACTACGACGTATGAAACCATAAAACACTTAAAAAATAAAAGTTGTACGCTAGCCATAAAACAATTTAAAAATAAAAGTTGTACACTAGACACAATCCCAAACAGAATTTACAAAGAGTGCGCAAACTTAATTGCGCCCACGCTTTTAAAGCTCATAAACCTATCCATTCAAAATGACGTCTTCCCAGACGGCCTCAAAAAGGCTAGAGTATGCCCTATCTATAAATCGGGTGATAAAACTTCCCCTTCAAACTAGACCTATTTCCATCCTCCGAACCTAGAGTAAACTATACAAGAGAGTAATATAAAGGGTGATCCAGAGAAATGGGACCCAAAAGAAACCCCTGTAACTCTTAAAGTATGAGTCCTTTTATAAAATCATACGCATCATTCGAAAGAGGATAGTTACAAGTTTGTACAGGATTGTATAGGTTTTGACAATACAAGACAAGATAAGATAGAAAACAAAATAAAAGTGTTAGTTAAAACTAATCCTTCAAGATGACTGCATGGACTGTGGAACAGCTGCGTTTCATAACTGAGCAATATTATGAGCATGGAAGAAGTGTAGTTTCAGCTCAAAGATCTTTCAAGACAAATTTTCAGATGTCAAAATCACCTTCTAAGAAAATAATCCGTCGGTGTGTCAGAAATTTTTCTCTAACTGGCAGCATTGGAAAAAGAAAACCAACTGGAAGAGTGCGCACAGCAAGGATAGACGAGATCATTAACAGAACTCATGAAATTGTACAGGATAATCCTAACATAAGCATCAGACGTGCTTCTCAGCTGTTAGGAGTTGGATATGGAACAACAACACACCGTATATTCAAGCAAAATTTAATGCTCTTTCCATATAAAATTCAAACAGTGCAACAACTAAACGATGGAGATTTCGCACGAAGACGACAATTCTGTCAATGGATCCAACAGAAGGTAAATGACACCACCAATTTTATAGCAACTTTGATTATGTCAGACGAAGCCCATTTTCACTTGAATGGAACTGTAAACAAACAAAATTGTCGTTTCTGGGCAACAGAAAATCCATTGAATATTACCGAAGTCCCGTTGCATAGTCAGCGTGTAACTGTTTGGTGTGGTCTTACTGCATCTCAGATCATAGGGCCGTACTTTTTCGAGGATTCCACCGGAAACACGGTCACTGTAAATGGTGATCGCTACGAAAAAATGTTGACCGATTTCCTTATTCCTAAATTAAGATCTTTGTCTAGAAAACCACTGGTTCCAACAAGACGGAGCTACCTGCCATACCACGAGGAACTGCATGGCAGTTTTGCGTCAAACGTTTCCAGGCGAGTTAATCTCAAGATTTGGAGACGTTGAATGGCCCGCAAGGTCTCCGGATTTTTCTCCCTTAGATTATTATTATCTCTGGGGATATTTAAAGAGTAGGGTCTACAGAAATAACCCAACGACCTTGCAAGAATTGAAGGCCGCCATCACAAATGAGATACAGGCCATACCACCGCACACTCTTGCAAAAGTGATGCAGAACTTACAAGCGAGAACACTGGAATGCTTGGCAACTAATGGAGCACATTTGAAAGGAGTCATTTTAAAAAATAAATATTTCATAATAAACTTGTAACTCTACTCTTTCGAATGATATATAGTTTTTATGAAAGGAATTAAATATTAAGAATATTTGGCTTTTTTTTATGGGTCCCATTTATCTGGATCACCCAGTATAATCAAATAAAATTCATACTAAAAAACAAAATAATACACGAACAACAATTTCGCTTCATACGTAAACACACCACTAATGACGCAATAACTGCTATATTTGAGGAACTTTATAGCACTCTCAACGACAAAAAAATTCAATAATCATCCTGCTTGGATCATCCTGCTAAGGCCTTTGACACAGTACCTCATGACATACTCTTAAAAAAACTCGAACACTACAGCTTCAGGGGAATACCCTTCAGATGGTTCAGCTAATACTTGGCTAACCACAATTTATAGCATATGGCTCCTTTACCTCACAGACAAGACGCATTTCTCACGGGGTACTCCAAGGGAGCATTCTGGCACCTATCCTGTTCCTCCTTTATATAAACGACTTCCACAGGTCACTAAATAACTTCCTTCTACCAGTATGCAGATGATACTTCAATCATGAACTGCACATAAAGACTTGTTACCACTCCAAACGACAACCAACAATGACCTTCAGTGTTTATGTATGGCTTAATGGCAACAAACTATCCTTAAATATTTAAAAAAAGCTTATAAAATATAGTCATCACTAAAAAGAAATCGTTGCTCCCTTTAAACACCTACACATAAATTCAAACCCTGTTCAGTGAGTGCAATCAGCCAAACTTCTTGGAATTACCATCGACTCAAACCTCTCATTCAAAGAGCATACTGAAGCTCTGTGAAACAAATTAGCCAAGGTCTTATTCATAATTACGAAAGCAGGGGCAGCACTCCCAAAACAGGTTCTTCGATCCATATACTTCACCATGGTGTACCCCAACCTACAATACTACATTAGTGCTTAGGGAAGCACACGTCAGTTTTCGCTACAGCCATTGGTAGTAATGCAAAAAAAGATTAATTAGGAAAAATTTATAAATTGAACAAGCATAATGCAAGTACAGCTTAAATATTCCACTAGTTTAAAATTCTTAAACTAGGAGAACTCTACAAACTAAACATTGCCTCATATATGTATCAAATTGTCCATAATACTGCTCCAGAAACATCCAAAAGGAAATATTAGCTTCCCAAACACAACACCGCTTTAACAAAAGACAACAAGACATGTACATCAGAAAACCAAATTATACTCTAGAATCTAGATCAGTGGTTCTCAACCTGGGTGCCGTGGCGGCACACGGATATCTTCCTGTTGTGCCGCAGAAATGTAGACTTGATTATTTAGCGATATTCATTGGTGTTTTAGAACTAGTGTGGTTTTCTTTTCAAAGTAATTAACAACAACTATTAAAATATAATAATTCATAATGTTTAAAATTAGACAGGATTTAATGTTTAAGAATTATTTGCAACAATTTATGTAAAAAAAATGTTTTACGGGGGCCACGAAATATGATAAACGAGTTTAGGGTGTCTTCAGTAAAAAAAGGTTGAGAACCATTGCTCTAGAATCTAGATTGTGCGACTAGAATCTAGATCCTTATCCTCAACTGGTCCAAACCTTTGGAATTCACTTGCTCAAGAGATAAAACAATCTAGAACGCTAAAAATCTTCCAAAGGAAACTGAAAACCAAATACATCAACTCATACAAGCCATAACTCTCTACCCCCAGTTTTATTTCAATAACAAAATTAAACTATGATACATATTCTTGTTTCCATATTTATTTCCATATTTCTATATAGCAAAACAAAAGTAATAATAATAATAACTGATAAAATAGAACCAAATATGAGCAAAGTCAAGGCATCTAAGGTTGTTAAGATATTCAATAAGCAAGGTAATTAATATTTCGAGATTTTAATTATATTTCAGCGTCTAATATCCAAATAAACACGAAGGTATAATCTTAGCTGAATACTTATATGTAATTATATGTGGTTATGTGAATGCGTAATCTTAGCTGAATATCCTAACTGTATGCATCAGGTTGTAACGTAAATTCTGCTCGATTAGAAAACGGACGATAGATAATAGAATAACCTCAAGATAATGTGAAATAGTTTTAGAAATGTTGCAAAATACACGCGGCGACAGGTTCGCACATGTTTTATCACGATACAGAATGATTCAGGCTAGTGTAGGCTTAGGCTAGTGTAGGATTAGTCTAATGAATATTTTCTCTGGTGTTTTTCATACAGTTACAACGCCACCCCTACGATATTACAGTAATTGAAAAAACAAGGAGCCCACAAAAGAGCATATTCGACATGTGATGCTGTATGAGTTCCATAAAGGATCTAACTCTAGTGAATCCGCAAGAAACATTCAAAGAGTTTATGGAAATGTTGTGAGCGAATGGATGTGTAGGAGATGGTTTGAGAAGTTCAGAAATAGAGATTTCAGTCTGAAAGATTATATGGAAAAACTATACATGTTTACAATATGGTATCGTATGTGATACTTTTATTTCATAATTAAATATAAATTATTAATTAATTGAATTAAATATCTACAAAATTACCTCGGATTGGTGACATAGCCTATTGGGAATGAAAATAATTGCCATACATACATAGAACCCAATATGGAGGCATTGGGCCCACCCAACCACAAGATAAATTTATTATTTAGTGTTCAAAATTTTCCATTTTCCGACTCATGAAAATTACATCAAGGGAAGAGTCAACGAACTTTGAAGAATCAGCAGATTTTAACGATTATACTGGGTGATCCAGATAAATGGGACCCACAAAAAAAAGCCAAATATTCTTAATATTTAATTCCTTTCATAAAAACTATATATCATTCGAAAGAGTAGAGTTACAAGTTTATTATGAAATATTTATTTTTTTAAAATGACTCCTTTCAAATGTGCTCCATTAGTTGCCAAGCATTCCAGTGTTCTCGCTTGTAAGTTCTGCATCACTTTTGCAAGAGTGTGCGGTGGTGGTATGGCCTGTATCTCATTTGTGATGGCGGCCTTTCAATTCTTTCAAGGTCGTTGAGTTATTTCTGTAGACCCTACTCTTTAAATATCCCCAGAGATAATAATCTAAGGGAGAAAAATCCGGAGACCTTGCGGGCCATTCAAACGTCTCCAAATCTTGAGATTAACTCGCCTGGAAACGTTTGACGCAAAACTGCCATGCAGTTCCTCGTGGTATGGCAGGTAGCTCCGTCTTGTTGGAACCAGTGGTTTTCTAGACAAAGATCTCTTAATTTAGGAATAAGGAAATCGGTCAACATTTTTTCGTAGCGATCACCATTTACAGTGACCGTGTTTCGGGGGAATCCTCGAAAAAGTACGGCCCTATGATCTGAGATGCAGTAAGACCACACCAAACAGTTACACGCTGACTATGCAACGGGACTTCGGTAATATTCAATGGATTTTCTGTTGCCCAGAAACGACAATTTTGTTGTTTACAGTTCCATTCAAGTGAAAATGGGCTTCGTCTGACATAATCAAAGTTGCTATAAAATTGGTGGTGTCATTTACCTTCTGTTGGATCCATTGACAGAATTGTCGTCTTCGTGCGAAATCTCCATCGTTTAGTTTTGCACTGTTTGAATTTTATATGGAAAGAGCATTAAATTTTGCTTGATATACGGTGTGTTGTTGTTCCATATCCAACTCCTAACAGCTGAGAAGCACGTCTGATGCTTATGTTAGGATTATCCTGTACAATTTCATGAGTTCTGTTAATGATCTCGTCTATCCTTGCTGTGCGCACTCTTCCAGTTGGTTTCTTTTTTCCAATGCTGCCAGTTAGGGAAAAAATTCTGACACACCGACGGATTACTTTTTTAGAAAGTGATTTTGACATCTGAAATTTGTCTTGAAGATCTTTGAGCTGAAACTACACTTCTTCCATGCTCATAATATTGCTCAGTTATGAAACGCAGCTGTTCCACAGTCCATGCAGTCATCTTGAAGGGTTAGTTTTAACTAACACTTTTATTTTGTTTTGTATCTTATCTTGTCTTGTATTGTCAAAACCTATACAATCCTGTACAAACTTGTAACTATCCTCTTTCGAATGATGCGTTATGATTTTATAAAAGGACTTATACTTTAAGAGTTACAGGGGTTTCTTTGGGTCCCATTTTCCTGGATCACCCTTTATTATACTGGCGGCACTCTGAGCTGTTTATGTTACAGCGATGCTTTAAGCAAGGAAGATATACTTATCTTCCTATAACTTCTGAGTGAAATCCTCATAATATAAAACGTAATAACTATAAAAGGATAGGCCTATTCCTTCAGGTATTTAAGTGTAGTGACTGCTTATATTAATTACATCAAAGCAACTCATTGTGTAATTCCATCGTACCGCGGCCCTACATCGAAAAACATCGTCGCGCCCTATATCGAAACAGAAGCGAGGCCCAACGAAATAATAAGGTAAGGCAATTCCTTTCTTTACCATTAAGCAGCGCAAATACGAAGGCAAACAAACATAAAGAGGTCTTTTGAAGACCTACATATACATAACTCTCTAACGAAAAAACGTAGGGCTTTTGTCGTTAACTCTCCTCTGTAATCTGCTGGAAATTTCCAATGGATGAGGGTATCAGGCAATCAACCCATAGCCCTATATAGTTTTTCATAGATTATCAACGAACAGGACGACCAAATGAGTTAGATGAAGAGTTGCTGAAAACAAAAGTAGAGGAAAACCCAACGGTAACTGTAAGAGAACTTGGCCTGCAACTCAGTGTTAACCATATGACCATTCATCGTCATTTGAAGCTGCTAGGAAAAGTAGTGAAGGTTGGAAAATGGGCTCCGCATGATTTGTCACAAGCGAATCTTCAACATCGAATCGATATTTGCACATCTCTGCATTCTCGGCAACTGCAGGCACCGTTTTTGAATCGGATCGTCACTGGGGATGAAAAATGGGTCCTCTATAACAATATTAAGCGTCGACATCAGTGGCTTAGCCGTGAAACAAAACCTGAACCTCAGCCAAGGAATGGATCCCATCCAAAGAAAATTTTGCTATGCGTTTCGTGGGATATGCAAGGAATTATTCATTTTGAGCTTCTGCCAGATAATCAAACAATCATAGCTGAAGTCTACTGCCAACAACTCTAACGATTGAAGATGGCATTACAAGAAAAACGTCCCGCATTAATTAATCGCAGAGGTGTTCTATTCCACTAGGATAACGCGCGCCCTCACACTGCCCCATCACCACTGCCCAATTGGAGGCATTTGGTTGGGAAAAAATGCCTCATCCACCTTATTCTCCGGACATCGCACCTTCAGACTACGATTTATTCAGAAGTCTGCAACACCACCTAGATGGACAAAAGTTGCAATCCAGAGAAGCTATCGAAAACGAAGTGATCACTTTTTTTAACTCGAAACCAAAGGATTTCTTCGAACGTGGCACAAAATTTTTTTTCTACAGGTGGGAGGAGGTTATAGAAAAAGAAGGGAATTATATTGATGATTAATTTGTCATTATGTCATTTAATTTTTGTTGTGAATAAACTAAACATTCGAGCAAATTTTTCCTTATAAATCATTTAATTTTTGTTCTGAATTTTTGTACATAACTTCGCTATTCTGCATTATCTATCAAGATTTACCATACAACTCCTTTCTGCCAATAAAGCATAAAATTTGCTTGTTAATGGCAGTTCTTTGCTGTAGTAAATGATGTGCACCATCAACACGTATAAAAACAATAATAAATTACAATATTGATATTATTATTATTGCTGTTGTTGTTATTATTGTTTTATATTGTTTATTCTACTACGCTACATATGCTTAGAAATGCATTAATTTTCGCACCATCATATGTATGATACATATAGATGTGTGTTATTATATGTTACTCTCTCTATACCTTTTGTACGTCTTACATATGTAGCAAAGAACAATAAAATTAGCATCATCATCATCATCATATTTTAACGAAAATTAAAATACATTATGCTTTATCCAATACGCTTTATTGCCATTCATTGTGGGGCTAATAGATGACTCAAATTTTAGGTCTTAAAAATATAGCCCAACTTTTTATCATTCATTTGATAATTTCAAATTTCCTTTTTTTTATTATAGTTTGTGTAATATTTATAACTTTTCACCCAACTCCTAGTCTAATTCTATGGTAACTGTTAATTATTATCTATGTAACCATATATAAGTATATTAATAGGTCTTTCAAGTATAGTGCATATCATTTTTAATAGCAAATATGAAAAGAAAAAATATTTTCCCCCCAAAAACGAAAATCCCCGAAGTTCGGGTTTTATCTTGAAAAGGGGTGGGTATCGTTTCGGGGTTCAGCGGACTTTTTAAAAGAAACTGGGTTTTTGACAACCCCGATGCAGTGGAACCCGAATGCCAACTCGAAACACGTTCATACCGCGCTCGAGTTCGGAGCCACGTACCTCCACCTGGTACTGGTCCAAGCAATACAAAAGCCACCAGTCGGCACTGTTCAATCCCAAGTTTCCCAGTCTTGTCTCCCTGAAGATGGTACGAGTATGGTCCCAAGTCCTTTGCTGTAGATCCATTTAATTAAAAGATTGATCTCGGATAGACGATTTCATGGGTTTGTTAAAATGATGTTATTTTCGAAATGTAGACAGTTCAAATTTTGGAACAAACCATCACCTCACAAAACAGCCAACCATTATCAGTAAGTAATAATGATGAGTTAAACAACACTTTTAGACCCGCACATACTAGTCATTACATATACCGTGCTTCATAAAAAAGAACACATTTGTAACCATACAAGTTATCAACAGTTAAGTGGTTTTCATTCAATAAAGCAAACAAAAGTTTACATAACTTTTCAACAAAACTGCACTTTACAAATAATAAAAAAAATTACACATCATTAAAAATTAAAACAAATACAAAATTCTTTTATTCTCATATTTTCGTATTCTTGTATGGAAACCAAGTATAAATATTAATTAATAAGTATAGATTATTACAACTATAATTCATCGAAAATGTATGTGTCTGTCTGTCTGTCTGTGTGCAGGAAAAACTTCTACGTTTCTGAACCGATTTCGACTAAACTTCGTATGGTCGATGGGGGTGATAAGTAATGAACGAAAATATATGTGTGACCAGCACCCCCCCCCCCCACCTCCTTCAATTATTGGTCCCGAAGGCCCCAGCACTGCGATAAAACTATAGAAAAGAACGCAGCCATGAAAATCTTGAGCTTCACATTGTGTCAAGATTTGTGAAGCTTAAGATTTTCATGACTATAGTTTTATTGACCAAATAATTGAACCACAGTAATTGGGGGTCCGCATAAAGTAGCCTAACATCCATTTAAAAACCAACACATTTAATCAACGAGTTTAAAACTAAGTAAAATTACTCGAGTTTGATTCCCTTCTCTATAATAAACAGGGTGTTCTATAATCATTTAATCCTATACTGACTTATAGGATAAAACATATATTATATATATTATATATATATATATATATATATATATATATATATATATATATATATTATTCATCGATGCAAGTATGAAGAATTAAACATGTTTTCACATAGAACACCATTCTGCCCATACGCCCATATCAGGGTACGAGCAACTCGCAGCAGCATTGCCAAGCAAATATAGGATCAAAGTGCTGAGAGGGCTTTAGTATGTGATTCATCACCACTGAAAGCAACTATGCTCTGTGTTATTATACATTCAGGGGCAGAAAAATTGGCCCACTTGGAATATCGCGAAAAGCAAAAAAGTGGGCAAGCTTCTGTTTATAAAAGTTTTAAAATTCGAAAATATATTCTATGAGGCAACCAAATAACGAGACAAAACAACGTCAGCTGCGAACACACTAGTTGTAACGAATTTTCAACTTCTTTTAAGAATTCGACACTCTGACATTCAGTTGCTCTTAGACTGCTAGTGCAACTTTTTTCTTCCATTAGTGGGAGTAGGCATTTGCGTTTAGTAACAGATAGACTTCTAATTCTTTTGGGTTTCAGAATTGGACATTTACAATGGATTTGAGTGCCGTGAACGTCGCAAGAGTCGTCGCCCTAATTGAAGATGGTCGGAGCCAGCGTTACGCCGCCGATGCGCTAGGAATTCCAAGAACAACGGTTCGACATGTCTACCAACGTTATGTGGAAACAGAAGAGTACACCAGAAGACCAGTATCCGGAAGATCGCGCTGCACATCTACCCGTGACGATCGTTTCATCGTCTAGAGTGTTTTGCGAGATCGTCGCTTGATTGCCACAAACGTCCGCAATAAGCTGGAAAGGTCTCGAGACGTCAGTGTGTCGAAGCGAACCGTTAGAAGGAGACTTACGGATAGTGGCTTACATGCTAGGCGTCCAGCAATGGACCCGGAATTGCTCGTCTTGCTTTCGCTCGTGAGTATGTCAATTGGACTATGGTCCAATGGGGACGAGTATTGTTCACGGACGAATCAAGATTTAATCTTCGAACATCTGATGGACGGGAAAGAGTGTGGAGAAAAACAGGAGAAAGATTCACCCCGTGCACTTTTACGGAGAGGGTTGCTTTTGGAGGAGGCTCAGTCATCGTCTGGGGTGGTATCACTTCCAACTTGCGCACAGAGCTCGTTGTTGTTGTTGGCGAGTCATTGACGTCCGCAAGATACGTTGAAAAGACTTGCTGGAGCATGTGGTCCCTTTTGCTCCTTTCGTTGGCGAAAACTTCCTTCTACAGCAGAATAACGCTTGACCCCATGCGGCAAAAGCCGTTAGCGATTTCCTTGACGAAGCTGAAATTCGTCAAATCGAGTGGCCTTCCCGAAGTCCGGACCTGAACCCCATAGAACATCTCTGGGACACGATGGGATGGCGTCTTAGGGATCGTCTAGTAGCCCCTAACACTCTACAGGAGCTACAACAAGCTTTAACTGAAGAGTGGGAGGGAATCCCACAGGATGTGATCGCTAATCTCATTCATAGGATGAATCGACGAACGGCTGCAATCATTGAAGCTGAGGAGGCAACACCTCTTTTGAACCTCGGATCACAAGTTTTTTTTTGTTTTATTGTTTTTTTTTTCAACTTTTTGTTTTTGTCGAAATCTTTGTTTTTTGAGTTACAATTTTTTGTACAGTATTTTTTGATAATAAATTGTATTAAGGAGGTGTTTGGGAATTTTCTAATGTCCTTATAGACTAAATTTTCGAACTGTAAAACTTTTATAAACAAAAGCTTGCCCACTTTTTCGCTTTTCGCGATATTCCAAGTGGGCCGATTTTTCTGCCGCTCAGTGTATATATATGAAAATGAAAAGGTTTATTGGCAGACTATAGTCCATATGACAAATATTATTAACACAATGACAGTTCACATACTAAGGATAGAAATATATACAATTGATTAGAAATAATACATTAGTGTCGAAGTTAAGTGGAGCTACAAGCAGACGTTTTCTTACTAAGAATTCCATAGTTTGAGAACAAACGCAGGGGCGTACACAACATTTCTTAAAGAGGGGGGCACACACACACAATATATATATATATATATATATATATATATATATATATATATGCGATGAATTTCACAATTAAACACGTGAAATGAATGAATGATGCAAACCCAGAAGGAAAAAGAAAAATTATTCCAAGGCCTTTCGTGTATTCAGAAGTACACCTCGTCAGGGAATGTGTCAGCTCATTCCCTGACGAGGTGTACTTCTGAATAAACGGAAGGCCTTGGAATCATTTTTCTTTTTCCTTGTGGGTTTGCATATATATATATATATATATATATGGTGGTGTAATGGTTAGCGTCGCTGACTACGAATCCATCGGCCCCGGTTCGAGACCCGACAGCAGCCGGCGCGCAGCAAAACCCAGCTGTTCATCCTTCCACACAATAAAGAAAGTGGTTGGTAGATAAATGGGTACCCTAGGTGGCCTAGTGGTTAAGACGCTGGGCTGCTGATGAGGCGTGGTTCGGATTCCACGTTAAACTGTAGGTCTAAGGTGGAGTGAAAAGCTTGACCTTCGTCAGAATGAACAATTCGGGCGGAAGCTAACCAAAGGTATATATATATATATATATATATATATATATATTATATATAGTGTGTGTGTGTGTGTGAGCTCAAAATTGATGATGACTGATTTGGAATCAAAATGAATTGCATCTTGGAAGGCTTCAGTTGTATTTTATTTCCAATTTATTGGCAAAGAATTAAATTTGCACAAATTAATCGTACGTATAGAGACATATATAAACGTTCCTAAGCCAGCCAAAATTGCTTTTGAGTTTTGAGTTAATAACATGTCCTGGTAACCATGAAATAACTGAAATTCCATATGACATCAAGATTTTTTTGTGGTGAATTTTGCAAAGTTATCGATTTTTGAAAATTTCTTTTTCAAATATCTTTAATGAGAGTAGTAATAATTTTTACAATAGGGGGCATAGGCCCCTCCCTTATGTACGCCACTGGACAAATGGCAGGACTCATGGATAGCTTGGATAATCGGGTTGGTTGATTTTTTAATTCTTTGCATTAGACTATTGAGCACGTCTTGTTACCTCTGGAAAGCTCCGGACATTGCGGGTAACAAACATTTGCGAAACTGAGCATCTCGGGGGTAATTTATGTAAGAGTCTAAAAGACCTGTTGTACAGCAAATTTAGGGGTCTGCCAGAGCCTTTTTTATAATTCACCCAGAGTTGCTGTCCGTATATATTACTGCAGAAAGTACGAAAGAGTGTCTTTAGCTTCACTTGTACAGAACCCGAAGTTCCTTAGAGTCATATTCGCTTTAGCACAAAGGCTTCGAGATTGTTTTCTTATATCTGAGTCATCACTCAAGTTGCTGGTAATAGTTTGACCCGAATACTTAAACTCTTGTACTTCTTCAATTACTTCACCATTCATTTTAAACCTAATATCAGCTGGCTGCTTACAGCTTTTAGGATGAAATTGCATAACCTTAGTTTTTCTAACATTAAAAAGAATATCATGTTTCTGCGAATACACTTCGCAGACTTTTAGTAGCCGATCCAGACCTTTAACAGAGGGACTTATTAACACCATATCATCGGCATAAACTAAGTTATTTATCCTTGTTTCTTGGTGGTGTAGTGGTTAGCATCGCTTACTACGAATCCATCGGCCCCGGGATCGAGACCCGTTGACGGCAGGCGGCGCGCAGCAAAACCCAGCTGTTTATCTTTTCACAATAAAAAAATTTGGTTGGCAGATAAATGGGTACCCTGGGTAGCCTAGTGGTTGTCTTAAGACGTTGAACTGCTGATCGGGAGGTCGTGAGATCGAGTTCGGGCGAGGACTTTGTAATTTCTAACCGCCCGTGGTGGGGCGCGGTTCGGATTCTACGTTAAACTGTAGGTTTAAAGTGGAGGGACAAGCTTGACCTTCGTCAGAATTAACAATTCGGGCGGAAGCAAAACCAAACCAAAGTTATATATATAATTCAAACAATTTAAACCAAAATATACACAATTCGTAGTTGAAAGCAACGAACAAATAACGGTGAATAAAATTCATTCAACACAAATTAACCTTACCTATATATATATATATATATATATATATATATCACTTTCAAACATTACAATAGATACAAAAAATATCAAAACAATTTACCTTTAAATTATTCGGTGACAATATTCACTGATTTAAAATTCAAATTTTTTTTAAACCTTCAAATACAGACGTAATAGAAGGACAAACTTTCTTCGCCGGTCACAACCAAGAGAATACCCATACAGTCGTCATTCATACCTCGAGCTCTTACGCACACAAAACAAAAGACAATTGCACATCCAGGACATACTCGCACGCATTCATGCCAGTAAATTAAAAATGTAAATATGCTCATTTATTTTCACAAATTTACCATCCTCAGATTGACAATATCCAGTTTTCGTGTTTTTTTTTCTACTGGGTTCACCCAAAACGTCAATAACAAACATTTTGCTTCATATTTTATGCAAGAAAGGGAACGCGGTCTAATCCTTGGGGAAGGATGTGGAGGAACAAATGCCCTGCTGCCTTAATCCTTCCTAAAGTTAACCATGATTTTGTGGTTTCTTAGTTTCTTAGTTCCTATAATAATGTATTTAAGCCTGCAGTAAATATATTTTTGCAAATGTAAATATTAAAATGTTGCCCAATACTGATAAAGAGTAAAAGTGAGGTTATTTAGTAAGCAATAAAACGTATTTATATTATTAGTTAAGCCTATTAGAGTATTTTGAGTAATAATCATCTGAATTGTATTGTGTGTATATATATATATAATATATATATATATATATAATATATTAATATATATATATATAATATATATATATATATATATATACACCCACCTGCTTTTTTGGAATTCTGTCTTAACAAGGCAAAACGAACTTTCTATAATAACGCTCGCACTTTGTCGAAGAATATTTTAGTACTTCCATTTTTCCCAGACTTTTTAGGCATTGTTAATGTACTTAAACTTTTGAATATTAATGTAGTATTTTCATATGATAATATTGTGAAAAATATCATAGTAAAAAATAGCCCGACCAATAATTCAGGCATTATCTATAAAATTGGTTGTAAACAATGTGATTCTTTTTACATTGGACAGACGAGAAAGGATTTACACACGCGTGTAAAACAGCATCAATATTCCGTTAGAACGAGACAGTCGTCCAGTGCCCTTTTCGTCCATTTGTCAGAGTTATCCCACTGTATTGATTGGAATAATGTTTCAATTTTGTTTCACTCGAGCAACATTGTTCATAGAAATATTCTTGAGTCTGCCATTATTCAACTACTTACAAATAATTTTAACATTAGCCAGGGTCTTTTTTCGCTTGATCCTGTTGTTTTGAATTCGTTCAGAACGGATTTAGACAAGAGGGGCAAAGTGCTAAAACTCTGGTAGTTTTTCCTTATAAATTTGTATGCTCCTCCTACAATTTTTATTTTTCTATTTTATTTTTATTTTTTATTTATTTTTTTGTGACCTATATATATAGTCTCGAACTTGTTATTTATTTCAATGTTCCTGAGGATGTCATTAGACGAAAGCGCTTGAGCACCAATCTGTGTTTCCTTTTTCCTTCGTGGTTATTTTCATCATATAATATATATATATATATATATATTATATATATATATATATATATATGTCTTGCAAGTACAGGTTATAAATATATCTTTTTAATAGCAAGTATGGAAAGAAAATACGAGGGTAACACCCCCCCCCCCCCCAACTCCTATATTTCCCCTTAAAAAACCGAAATCCCCGTTTTTCCGTTTTTGTCATAAAATAAAAAACCGATTGTCTCCGGGTGCAGTCGGCTTTTTCAAAGAAATCCAGGTTTCTGCCAACCCTGCACTGAAAAAATTGGTCTTGACATTTCAGTCAAATATATTTAACCAATGAATTTTTGGTTGACATTATAAAATACTAAATAACCACAGTCAAATCGTGTTTACTGGTTTTTGGTTTTCTGAGTCAGTTAACAGTTCATTTATTATGTATAATAATGAGGGGTCGCGCGTCTTAAGGTACCTAAGCGCCACCACAGGGGAAAACGTGTTTTTGATGGATGTCACTATTTTCACCCTTCCTCTATCGCGTGGTTTGGGTTATAATGACCTTACGACACTAGAAGTATGGTTGAAAACCTTATGAAGCGAACTACTTTTTTCACCTCTATCGCCAGCCAAAAGTTCACCCAAAGTTCGGCATAATAAGAAAATAAAAAATAAAAAAAATATATATATATAAAATATAAAATATGAAAATCTATTCCAAAAACTCATCAACATCTTCATTAGCATAATTAAAACTCTAATTTGGCAAAAATGAACGTTTTAGCTCAATTAATAACAGAATATTGCTGAACTTTGGAGGCGATTTCTGACGAATTTTAATTTTGGCGCTTAGGTACCTTAAGACGCGGGACCCCTCATATAGACTTGAAATCGCTTAAATTATGATATGTGAAATTTCACTAATAATTGCAAATGATATTGGATTTCTGTCAAATAGTTTGATTCAATGAACTTTGATTTAACATGATAAAATACTGTATCGCTGTTAAATCGCATTCATTTGTTTGACTTTGGTCTTCAGAGTCAGTTAAAAGCTCGTTCATTATGTATACAGACTTAAACACATATTTCGGCATATATTGGTCAACTCATTTAAAATATAATAATTTGACGAAATAATTTTTATTGTTCCAGTCAAATATTTGTTAATAAATATAAAATTTCTACCATTTCAATATCTTTTCTTATCAATTTAAACAGTGTTTTCGTGTGAGTCTAACCGACAATAACTTGTCGATTAAATATCATGCTGAGAGATTGACGTTAGTCTATGCTATTAAATATTCCCTATTTTTCATAGTATTTATACTCGTAAAAAAAAAAAAATTGGTCCCCAAGATCTAAGAAAAAGTTCACAGATTTTTATACAAAAGATATAGGTTGGTTTCAGTACTGTATTGTTATAGCCAGGGTTGGCCCGATTGGACCCAACCCTAATTGTCCCCAGTGAGTTTTACCAGTCTCGAAGAACGTTATGGTGTATAACAGGTGTGTTCAGGACGTCGATCGCGGTCAACCGGTGGACCGTTAACTCGTTTTAAGTAGACCGCGAAAATATTTAAAACTTACCATATGGTTAAGCTAGGGTTGACACCTCTCTAGGTAGCGACAGAGAGAAAGATCGCATTGCTTGCGCTTGTACATTTACGTATGTACAATACACCCAACGGTCACCCAACGGTCACGGAGGTGACGGAGCCCTTCCACACTGCGACTCACGTACTTGTCATATACCCAGAAGTCGGATAATTAATCATTGCTTCTGAGTTTTGAGTTAATAACATGTCCTGGTAACCATAAAATAACTGAAATTCCATATGACATCAAGATTTTTTTTTGTGGTGAATGTTGCAAAGTTGATTTTTGAAACTTTCTTTTTTAAATATCTTTAATGAGAGTAGTAATAATTTTTACAATGGGGAGGGCCTGTTCCCCTGTGCCCCCCTTATGTACGCCACTGACAGCAACGAATATTTAAGCTTAAAACTACGTTTATATTAAAGAACCTCAATGCAGCATATGCGTAAAGAGTAAAAATAAATTTAAGGGATAAAACACGATAATATCTCGTTATAAGTCAATGAACACCAGTACGTTTGGTTTGCTTAATTCCAAGTTACAGCTCGAAAGGACTAAACAGTTCAACATGAGATAAATGTAAAATATAAAGGACAATTAATTACTAAGTAATTTCTCTCGATAGTGCGATTTTCAAATATACGACAGTACTACAAAACAGTAATATATTAACTGTATTACAGTGCCTAACATACCATATGAAAGATTTTCACCAAGAACCAGCAAACTCTAAAGTTAATGGACACTTTTTTAAAGTTTTTATTCTGACTTGATATAAATTGAAAATTAACATCAACAGGAAAATAACAGAAAGAGGCACATTTTTAAAAGTTTTATTTTTTAAGTATATATATATATATATATATATATATATATATATATATATATATTATATATATATATATATATATATACACACACACGAATGTATATATACACATATTAAACGGAGGAATATACGCACCCTAGAATAATTAGGGTTGACCAGAATAGGAGATAAAACACAACACTTAATAAATAATATAACAATATCAAACTTGCAATAATAATAATAATAATAATAATAATAATAATAATAATAAACGGTGATAAATAATGATGATGAAGATGAAGATGATGATGATGAAGAAGAATATGGCTGTAAAGAAAATAATAATAATAATAATAATAATGATAATAATAATAATAATATAATAAAGACTTCATAAACTTATACAGGGTGTCCCAAAAGGTATGACCTAAAAATAACTTTTACAATTTTTTTATTATAAATGATAGAGTTAAAGAACAATGATGAAAACAGGCATGAATGCTTTAAGTTTTATTTAATATAGTTAGTAAACCTCCACATGATATCCACCGCTCACAACAACTAGTCTAATTCTACGTTCAAATTCTTAAAAAGCTGAACGTATGAAATCTGGTGTAAGTGATGCGCATACCGTATGTCATAAAAGGCGCTTAGCAACAAGGTGCTTAGCTTAACTTAGCCTAGCTCCTTAACCTAACACATCAAATAGCCTCGTACTGTAGTTGATGCCGGAAGTTAAGTGCCGTAAACTGTTTAAATGATGAATTTTGAAATCAGTGAGTAATTTCCCTATCTGAAATTTAGAATTTGAACGTAGAATTAGACTAGTTGTTGTGAACGGTGAATATCATGTGGAAGTTTACTAACTATATTAAATAAAACTTAAAGCATTCATGCCTGTTTTCATCATTGTTCTTTAACTCTATCATTTATAATAAAAAAATTGCAAAAGTTTTTTTTAGGCCATAACTTTTGGGACACCCTGTATAATAATGAAGTTCAATTAAATGTGAAATTTATAGATTTTTTGGTGTGTGCATTACCTAAAGAACATATTTCTTTTTCCATATTATATAAATGACAGTTAGGTAACCAAGTGAACTTGGAATAATAATAATAATAATAATAATAATAATAATTATTATTATTATTATTATTATTATTATTATTTCAATATATTAACAAAACATAACAAATTAATAAAATTTCAGTGAATAACAGCAAAAATAATGAGGCTTCTGGTAAGAAAATTAATGAGATAAAATAATTGGATAAGTATAATAATAATTAAAAGCATTACTAACAGGAATGTAACATAAATAATATATAACATTAATGTAACATATTATTAACATATTATTAACAATTAGAAAAAATAAATTTAAATAAATAATATTCAGCGTATCCTAAAATTTTAATAAGATCTGAAAATGCGTACAAATTATGCTAGTATTTAAATGTATGTTCATGGCAGTAACAATGATGTCGTATTCATTCATTTATGTAAAAGGATTATGAAATATGAACGTCGGACTTTTAGACTGTAAACGAATTCGTTTATCGATTCATATATCTAAAACTGGACCCACCATTTTGTTATGCATTTGACGGAAATCCGAAACACTATTCGTAAACGATTTTACTCCTGTCTGCGATAATGGATTGATTGAGTGGCGTTTAATAATGTTATTTACATTTACTGGTTCAGGAATAACTTCGAGTCCAAAGCCTAAAAACTCTTCTGCGGGTAAATCTGTAACTACATCATGTGATTGTACTGTCGGTTGTGAGTGACCAATAGCGTTTAGGGTAGCTTCTTGAATTATTGATACAAATTCTTCTTGAGTCATAGGACTATCTGGTGAAGAAAGAAAATTAAAAAAGCCTTCATCAATGGCAATAATTGGGACTGCAGTTTCAGAATTTGAATTTGAAGAGCCGGCCTCTATCCCACTATTTGCTCCTGAGATGCCTTCTCCTCCTCCTCCAGCACTCGAGCTTTCGCCACCTGAGTGAGACTGACCAAGAACTGCCTGTGTTGCACTTTGGATTGCCAATACGAAATCATCTTTGGTCACAGAACTTCCAGGCGAAGAAAAAGAGTCAAATAAAGATTGATCAATGGTGATTACAGGAATTCCACCACCAGAGAGTTCAGCATTTCCGTTAGATTGACCAGGATCTCCAACAATTAAATTATCATTTTGAAAGTGTATTGATGAAGATGAGCTAAAAGAACTCGTCCCTGTTTCACTATTCTCTCCTTCGATTCGAATTGTTGTCCCATCTTTATGGCCCACACTACCTCCAGAATCTGCAGTTCCTTCAGTATTAGAACTATGCCCATCTAATTGGGACTGACCAAGAACTGTTTGTGTAGCTTGTTGAATTGCTAGTACAAGATCTTGTTGAGTGAACGAACTTCCAGGAAGAGAGAGTGAGTCAAACAACTCTTGATCAATAGCAATAATTGGAATATCACCTCCGGAAGTGGATATAGAACCATCAGAGCCATCACCTCCGAATTCTCCTTCAGATTCTGCTTCAGATCCTGCTTCGGATTCTACTTCGGATTCTACTTCGGATTCTGCTTCGGTTGCCTCACCACCTTCATGTTCAGTTTCCGCTTCCTTTTCGGAACTTTCGCCGACGTCACTGCCTGAGGATTCACTTGCTTCACTTTCCGAATGAGACTGACCAAGAACTGCTTGTGTAGCTTGTTGAATTGCTAGTATAAGATCTTGTTGAGTGAACGAACTTCCAGGAAGAGAAAGTGAGTCAAACAACTCTTTATCGATGGCAATAACTGGGATTCCACCTTGGGAAATGGATCCATCAGAACCATCACGATCGGATTCTCCTTCAGATTCTGCTTCGGTTGCCTCACCACCTTCATGTTCAGTTTCCGCTTCCTTTCTCGAACTCTCGTCGACGTCACCTCCGGAGGATTCACTTGCTTCACTTTCCGAATGAGACTGACCAAGAACTGCTTGTGTAGCTTGTTGAATTGCTAGTACAAGATCTTGTTGAGTGAACGAACTTCCAGGAAGAGAAAGTGAGTCAAACAACTCTTCATCGATGGCAATAACTGGAATTCCACCTTGGGAAATGGATCCATCAGAACCATCACGATCAGATTCTGCTTCGGATTCTACTTCGGATTCTGCTTCGATTGCCCTATCATTTTTATGTTCAGTTTCCGCTTCCTTTCTAGAACTGTCGTCGCCGTCACTTTCTGAGGAATCAGTTGCTTCACTTTCCGAATGAGACTGACCAAGAACTGCTTGTGTAGCTTGTTGAATTGCTAGTACAAGATCTTGTTGCGTGAACAAACTTCCAGGAAGAGAAAGTGAGTCAAACAACTCTTTATCGATGGCAATAACTGGGATTCCACCTTGCGAAATGGATCCATCAGAACCATCACGATCGGATTCTCCTTCAGATTCTACTTCGGATTCTACTTCGGATTCTGCTTCGGTTGCCTCACCACCTTCATGTTCAGTTTCCGCTTCCTTTCCAGAACTCTCGCCGACGTCACCTCCAAAGGATTCACTTGCTTCACTTTCCGAATGAGACTGCCCAAGAACTGCTTGTGTAGCTTGTTGAATTGCTAGTACAAGATCTTGTTGAGTGAACGAACTTCCAGGAAGAGAAAGTGAGTCAAACAACTCTTCATCGATGGCAATAACTGGAATTCCACCTTGGGAAATGGATCCATCAGAACCATTACGATCAGATTCTGCTTCGGATTCTACTTCGGATTCTGCTTCGATTGCCCCATCATCTTTATGTTCAGTTTCCGCTTCCTTTCTAGAACTGTCGTCGCCGTCACTTTCTGAGGAATCAGATGTTTCACTTTCCGAATGAGACTGACCAAGAACTGCTTGTGTAGCTTGTTGAATTGCTAGTACAAGATCTCGTTGAGTGAACGAACTTCCAGGAAGAGAAAGTGAGTCAAACACCTCTTTTTCAATAACAATAACTGGGATTCCACCTTCTGATTTAGATGCAGAGCCACCAGAGCCATCACTAACAGATTCTCCTTCAGATTCTGCTTTGGATTTTGCTTTGAGTTCACCACCGCCTTCAGGTTGAGTTTCTGCTTCCTTTCCAGAACTCCCGCCGATGTCACTTCCTGATGATTCACTTACTTTACTTTCCGAATGAGACTGACCAAGAACTGCTTGTGTAGCTTGTTGAATTGCTAGTACAAGATCTTGTTGAGTGAACGAACTTCCAGGAAGAGAAAGTGAGTCAAACACCTCTTTTTCAATAGCAATAACTGGGATTCCACCCCGAACGCTCTCATCTGAATCACTTGACTCATCTTCTCCAGTAATTTTTCCACCAATAACAGCTTCAGTTTCATCTCGTTCTCCAGTTCCAGTCGTAGATTCAGCTTCTGAGGTTACTTCATGGACTATTTCTGAATAACTTTCAGCTGCGGAATCTGTCTTTTCATATGTTCTAGAATCCTTAATTTTGCTATCACTCTCAGTCTCTTTTTCTGTGAAGCTCCCCTGTACAGCTTGTTGAATGACTGACACAAGTTCATCTTGGTTAAAAGAATCGAAAACATCTTGATCAAGGGCTACTACAGGAATCCCATCTTCAGATTTTAATGATGACGGTGATGACGATGAAGAGGAATCTTTTACTTTCTCGTAACTATCGAAACCACGGAAATCTTCTGAGCTACTTTTGGGAATTGAGGGGAAATAAACTCTAGAGTCATCTTTTTCTCTCGAGCTTTCCAATGAAACATATTCCGCAGAACTTCCGAAATCCAAAGAAAATCCCCCTAAATTGTGAAAAGCCTTACTCGCACTCTCTGATAGAGAAAAATATTTCCCCGTTTTAGTATAACTACTTCCGTATAACGACTCTTCTTTACTTGATGTTTTGCGTAAAGGATCTCCTGGTAGACCGGACCCAATGACTACAATATCTGTTGGTTCTTCACGAAGTATAACCTAACAAAAGAAATGTGTTCATTGTAAATTAGATCATAAAATAAGAACTATAAGATACACAAAATCAGTTTCTTTTTTTAAACCATTTTACCACAAAATACATGAATTCTGTAAGACCTTATTCCTAAAGGAAATGGTAGAGTAGTTTTCAAAAAGGTTAACAACTCCATGAGTCATCATGAATTTTGCTCCTCTGCCCTTCACTTTTTTTGGTTTCCACTATACAATTCCTTCGTTCTCCCTCCTTCCCTTTCATCACATACTGGGCCCTGCCAGAATAAAATGACCACCCTTGAACCAGTAGTGAACTTCATTACCTACATAATATGTATATTTAAAATACGGCTAAAATAAGAAGAGCGGCTAATGAATATCGAGTATCTTTTCCAAGGACAAAATGAAGGGTTAGCAAACGGCAGTCATGTTTTTATTATGGCAGGGTCAAGCTTCTTCCAAAGTTAAAATTAAGTTTCTTATTGGGTTGCCACAGTTAATGCCACAGGAAGTTTTCATTTCCACAAATTACATTAAAGAGGCACTCACTCGTTCTCATCGGGACTCATATCAAGGCTTTATCCCCATGAATGAATGTGTAACCTCTCGTGACCCTTCCACTGAGTGATGTTTTTTTAGAAGTGTGACATGGGGCACAGTCTTCTTGTAGCTTATGCATATTTAATTACAAAATACTCTGCTCAAAAAATGGTAGGAGATTCCTAAAATACCGTAGGTCTGGGTGTCATTGCTTAGGCTCCTGTTGATCTTTACGAGACACTGACAACTTTTGCAGCGTTCGATAATCTTCCCGGTAACCTTTTAACTCTGGCAGAACTATACGAGTGTGTATATCAGAGCTTTCCAAACTGGTGTGTCGCGACACATTAGTGTTTTTTGCATTTTGAAAATTTTGATTTTTCTATCGACAAAATCGGCTACAAGATAAACCACCTACTGAAAAATTATCTGATATTTGATATTTGATAACAAAAATTAATTAATGTGTCGTGAAAATTGTTATGCTTAAATAGTTTGTCGCCAACGTTAAAAGTTTGGAAAGCTCTGGTGTATATATATATAAAAACACGTATAATTCTGTCAGAGTAAAAAGGTTACCCGGAAGATATATATATATATATTATATATATATATTATATATATTATATAAACTCAACATACTCTATACTCAAAATAAAACCTTCTAAATTTAGAACTTACAACTTCTTTTTGAGGGTATATTCTAGGCGAAGTTTCTCCTTCTTTTAGGTATCAACGCCCCTTGTCAAATATAAGAACTTCTTTTAATGATACCTAACTTCTTTAGATAGAAAAAATGGTCTTTGAAACTTCTTTTTGGAGTGATTTGAGACAAAAGAAAATAATATTTCTACGTATAGAAGGTTGCCAGAAGTTTTTGTTTTGTGTGTAGTTCCCACTACATCGCATTTTCCTTTTCCACATGAAATGGGAAAATGCAATAAATGGAAATGGGAATAAATGGGAAAATGCAATAAATGGAAATGGGAATAAATGGAAAATTGAATTTGTAATGTGTTTGCATTAATAGATAGGAATGTACGATGCATGACACGTTGCCAAACAAACATTCAGTCAATCGCAAAAACATTAAAAACAATAAAACCAAATGTCTTCGTAATTGGGTACACAATCCCTTTTTAACGTCATCCTGAGTCATACAGCCCTTATAACCTTTAAGGAAACCCACTAATTTTTTTTAGCGAATCGATTGAATACTGGAGTGGCATACAGTACGTTAGGTTAACTGAATGCTTACTGGGGCGATTATACCCCATAAATAGTAGATTATGTTTTAGGATTTTGTTATCTTCTTGAACGAGACTCGCTCAGATAAATGGAACCAAAGGGGCGGGGCTTCTTACATTGTAGCCATGTCCTTCGTCAGAATAAAATGTGGTGCGTACAATGCCATCGGGCGCCAAGATGCTGTAACTGCCATGGAGAATTCCGTTCTCAGAGACTTCAATTCTGTTTTGAAAATTGGTGGTTGGTTCATGTTTGACCTCGTAAGTAAATCTGTAATCCATCTAAAAGAATAAAAAGCTTTTATTTTATTTTAATATATATATAAGTTCCCGTGTTTAATGTGAACCTAAGCCATATCTATACATACAATATATTGGGGGTGGCCTTTTTTTGCGGGGTTCGCTCTTGTCCCCGTCTTCCTGCATATATATATATATATATATATATATATATATATATATATATATATATATATATATATATATATATATATATATATATATATAAATAAGTGTGTGTGTGTGTGTGATAGTAAAAGTAGTACAAAATATTCCAGTTTGGACCAAAAAAAGTGTTTTTTTGATGGACCTTGACATAATAAAAGAATGGTAATAACAACATAATATAAACAACAAAAACAACAAAAAAATACGCTACCCTGCCAGGAACAAGCCTCAATGCACTCTTAACAGATTACCTATCCCCCTAATGTCTAAACCCTTCCCCTCTCGGTTAGCCTAGAGGAAATTAGAGCAAAAACCTCCTCACCGATCAATGGCCTCTCCTTCGCAGTGACGGAGATGCAAGTTTTTATAGAAAATTTTGAAAGTGGTTTGTAAATCACTGTTTTTGAGATTATAAATCAAAATGGTTTTATATATATATTTATTTCACTAATATTAATTAAGTGTGAGTTTAGTATTTTGATAATTAATTGAAGTGTGAAGTAATCAAACATTACTTTCTTATTTAAAACATACTTTCGGGGATAATCATAGTACAGTGCCATCTTTCACAAAAACAGTTTATATATAATATATATATATATATATATATATATATATATATATATATATATATACTTATATGCAGTGTCAAATGCAGCTTAGAGAATTGAGTCAAAATTCCTTTCTAAAATTAAATGGAAAAAATTTCAACATCACATGAAACTTTCAAAAAGCAGATAGTATAGTTTCGGGGAAAAAAAGAGCGCCTAAAGAGCCTAAAATTTCTAAAGAACATAAAAAAATACTAATTAGTTATAATGATTCGATTTTCTCATTGAAATTTTATTAGTGACGAAAATATATAAAATATCCAAAGAAAATCAGGATATTAAAATTAGCAATTTTTCATACTTTTATAAATGTTTTAGAGATTTTATGTTTTTAGGAGAACTTTTTTCCCCGAGTACATTTAGTAGTATTTTCGCACTGTAGTGTTTTTTTTCCCGGCCTTTCTACTATAAAAGGGGTTCAGCACTGCGCTTATTTTCTTTATTATTTCCAGAAATAAAAGCCACAATGAAGTAAAGGAAAATCTCTTAGTATATATATATATATATATATATATATATAATATATATATATGAGCCTTCGCCCGATACTGAAGCCATATGTTGTTGCACTCGAAGATGGCTACACGTATTTCCTAGAATTTTTTTTAAGAAACAACAGAATTTATTTTAATAATATTATATATATATAGAGGGGTTGGACAAACACCTTGATAAATGGCGGTTTTTATTCTTAATATGGAGTTGGTCCTCCTTTAGCGGCAATAACAGCTGCAATGCGTCGGGGAATTGATTCATACAGCTTTTGGACAGTGGCTAGAGGAATCCTGAGCCATTCTTCGAGCAAACCCTGCTCCAGTTCCTCCAAAGACGCCGGCGGTGGGACTCGGCTTCTGACCTGCTACTCCAACTGACACTACAGATACTCGATAATGTTAAGATCCGGGGATTGTGGAGGCCAAGCCAAGCGTTCTACTTCACTAACATGCTCTTCAAACCAGTTTTTAACGACCCCAGCGGTGTGGATTGGTGCATTATCATCCTGGAAGACGGCGCCGCCATTGGGAAACAGCGTTTGGACCATGGGATGGACCTGGTCAGCCAATATTGACAGATAGACCTGGGCGTTAACCCTACCATGCAATACTACAGCTGGGCCAAGAGTATTCCACGATATTGCTGCCCAAACCATCACAGATCCGCCTCCATGCTTAACAGTTGGGGTCAGGCAGTCGGGGTCATAAGCATCTTTAGGCTGTCTCCAGACGTAAACTCGACCGGAACATGGAAATAGCGTAAAGGAGGATTCGTCGGAGTAGACTACATTCTTCCACCGGTCCATTGACCAATTCTTATGGTCATTACACCATTTTCTGCGTCGCTCAATGTTGATGTGCGAAAGGAAGGGTTTGGCAATTGCAGCCCTCCCATGGTATCCAGCTCCATGGAGCTCGCGACGTACAGTTCTGGTCGATACCGGGCTTGCAAGATGCTGGTTAAGCTCTGCAGTCACTTTTGGAGCTGTGGTCTTATGGTTCTTTGTCACAATGCGCTTTAGCACCCGGCGGTCTCGATCACACAGCTTCTTCTTGCGTCCACTATTGCATTTGTCGGTGCTTGTCTTTCCATGGTTTTGGTATGCAGACATGACCATAGAGACAGTTCCTCTGGATACATTGAACATCTGAGCGGTTTTCGTCACCGATGCACCAGCCATCCGCGCTCCGACAATTTGCCCTCTTTGGAAGTCTGACAGGTCTTTCATAACTGCTAATTCATAATTCACTCAGATCTGTTAAAACAACGTGAGGGTTATAACATGACGTATACACTCTCTGTTACGCATTTAAATAGGTTTGCCAGTCATTTGACCGTTTACTTTGTGTCTGAGCAGTCCGTAAAGATAACCGGTGAAATCGGCGGGTGTTATAATGTTA
>JAJOZX010004091.1:75000-100000 GCA_023014485.1 Bathynomus jamesi | reverse complement strand
TATATCTAGTGCTTATAACTAGTTTGGTACTTGTAGGTTATCTGCCCCCCACCAATTTTGACAGAATATTTTCGTTAAAACTAACGAAAATATTACGACTTAACCTAACCAATTATCAAGGGCGTACAGTTGATCTATTATTAATTATAACATTGTTTGTTTCTGGAATAGTATTTACTATGACGCATAGATACAAAGTATAAAAATACGATACGATACCCTTTTCTTGCAAGAATGTGCGCTTGATTTGTCTTCGTGGAAAATAGCATGAAGTCGCAGTAAATTCATTGTGGCTGAAAAAGCAATGATTAAATTGTGCAAAGGATTGGTTTGAATGCCCAGTTTCACCGGGCATTCAATCTAATAGATCAACTGTACGCCCTTGATAATTGGTTAGGTTAAGTCGTGATATTTTCGTTAGTTTTAACGAAAATATTCTGTCAAAATTGGTGGGGGGCAGATAACGTACAAGTACCACTAGTTTATTCATATATCTCACTAGCGTTGTATGGAGTGCAAACGAGTTTCAAACTAGGTACTCACATTATTTGAAAATAAATAATAATAATTTTAATGATTAAAATTACTTCACTTACAAGTTTCTTTGTCAAAAAAACGAAACATCGCTTCTTTCTCATATTTAGGACTGAAAATTTTTTGTAATTCAAAATATAATTTCGATTTCTGTAGCCTCATTATCTCGTTTGGAACTGCCGAACATTCCAGGTCTTACGCTAGGTCAAACTCTAGGTCTAGTGCTAGGCTAGCTATAAGTTAATATGTTAACGTACGAGTTATATCATCCGCGGTGTTAACCTAAATTTGGCTATGAATCTGCTCCTAGCCTGAACCTTAAGTAATTACAAAAGTTTAGGTAATTACTGTTAAAACTTTGCAGCATTAGGAATGGTATAAAAGCCTAGACTCTGATTCTGAAAATTAAATTTGTAAGAAATGCTTGGCAAAAATCTACTATAATCGTTAACCAGTGATTTTTAAGTGGTGTAAATCGCATATAGCACTAGTTACTTATAACAATAAAAATTATTATAACAGAAGGGGTTAACTAAATGTATTAAGCTATTTTAACCAAGAAGATAACTATCGAGTTAGGACATGATTCATGAAAACAAATTTGTTTCAGTTTCATTTTTGTTGAGATCCAAAAGTTGCCACTTTAAAACTAGATTTTGGCTCAGTATTGCTCAGAAAGTTTTCTAGATCAAAATATAGCTGAACACAATCACTCTACAGGGTGTCCACAATGTTTTGTCACTCCCAGTAAAATACTAACTGGTTTTATTTTTCTTTCAGACCCGTTTGAAATGCGTGATAGTAGCAACTATACGATTGAACAACGCATATTGGCTAGTACCTGGGTTCATGAGCGACCACGTAATGGCAAAACCAGTGAAAATATTCGTGCAGACTTCCAGGACCGATTTAATCTTGCAGCTACACGACTGAATCGGTCCAGTATTTTACATGAGTGACAAGACATTGTGGACACCTTGTACTGTAAAAATTCATCTCGAGGGAAATATATTTTGAGCTAAAAAAACGTCTATAAGTCACTTTTGGAAAAACCATCTGTCCCATGTGTTTCGAGAACTAGAGAACAAGGAATAATCCTGTAGCGTCTAAGGAACTTTCGATTCCTCTATTTGATCTGATGCGCAACCAAATAGAAAAATAAATGTATGGAAATTATGTTCTCATGGCTATGGTTTGTGTTGTATCAGAAGACTTCATACTGGTCCACATCAGGAAACACGAGGGATGGGGTTCCTTTTACTTTTACTCGTTCCTCTACTTACTGGAGGGAGATATTCCCCATTCGATGAGTGGTGGTCACTATCGGCATCTCTCTTTAGTCGTGTCGGGAGAGACTCAACCTGCGTTGCAATGAGAACGCAGCATAAGACCGCCACCCACGAAGCCTGCAATGTAAACATAATTGGTTATCGGTAGAGAGGGTCAAGAATATCTTGAAGAAAAATTTCATTAATATTTTACTACGAGATTAAGTTCTAGGAAATAATATCTTTGTTTATCTATCTACCTATCCATATATCTATCGGTAATATTAATAGACAAACAGACACGGGTATAAAAGAGGCGATAGTGTTAAATGCGGTTAATTATTTATTTACTTTTACTCGCGAATTTCGTAATATGGATGTAAACACAATTTGTTAAGCATCTATTTTGTAATACTTAAGTATATTCCAATCATATATATATATATATATATATATATATATATATATATATATATATATATATATATACAGGGTGGGCGGAAAGTAGCTCCCTATTTTGGATTGGTAAAAAAATACGTATATTATCCATTTATTTCAGAAGAAATAATATGAAAAGGTAGGCATACATGGTAGGTTTTCTCTAAAATTCAATGTGGGCTCCAACTCTTTCCACCAGCTTCTGGAGCCGCCCAGGAATGGCGTCCACTGACTTTAGCAGGAACTCCGGCGGGATGGAGGACATGACTTCCCGAATTCGGTCCTCCAGTTCTTCCAATGTCCTCGGTTTGGTGCGGTAGACTTCTTCCTTTACCCACCCCCAAAGAAAGAAGTCGCACGGTGTCAAGTCGGGGCTCCTGGCTGGCCATTGATGTGGACCACGACGACCCATCCAACGCCCAGGGAAGTGGGCATCCAGCCACTCACGGACAACAAGAGCGAAGTGCGGAGGGGCGCCATCTTGCATAAATATCAGATCGTCGATGTTCTCCCATGTGCTGACAACCGGCCAGACCTCGTTTCGCAACATAGCAAGGTACCGCTCAGCACTTCGCTCTTGTTGTCCGTGAGTGGCTGGATGCCCACTTCCCTGGGCGTTGGATGGGTCGTCGTGGTCCACATCAATGGCCAGCCAGGAGCCCCGACTTGACACCGTGCGACTTCTTTCTTTGGGGGTGGGTAAAGGAAGAAGTCTACCGCACCAAACCGAGGACATTGGAAGAACTGGAGGACCGAATTCGGGAAGTCATGTCCTCCATCCCGCCGGAGTTCCTGCTAAAGTCAGTGGACGCCATTCCTGGGCGGCTCCAGAAGCTGGTGGAAAGAGTTGGAGCCCACATTGAATTTTAGAGAAAACCTACCATGTATGCCTACCTTTTCATATTATTTCTTCTGAAATAAATGGATAATATACGTATTTTTTTACCAATCCAAAATAGGGAGCTACTTTCCGCCCACCCTGTGTGTATATATATATATATATGATTTTACATATACTTTCATTTTCATTAGCACAAATTGACAAACTGAAAAATCTGTTAGAATTTTTATATTGCTTGAATGATCACAGTTAAAATTTGTATCTAGATATAAATTGTAGAACTTTCAATGAAAGTAAAGGATTTTTTTTTTTTTTTTTAACCGTAGGACACATTTCCGGAAATAAGCAGGATATATTTTCTTTAAGGAATTTAAATTAGAAATATATCTTCACACCCTTCACTCATTTTTACTTTCACAGGTACGAGTATACGCGTTTTATCATATTTTCTTTTTTTGTGCCAGTCTTGTCGCGAGTCTCATCAAGCGGAAGTTTAACAGTGTTGATGATTAAATATTTCGTTCAATGGTTTAATTTTAATAATTTACAGTATTTGCAAATATTATGTCAAAATTTTAATATAAGAGACGAGAGATAGTGATATACAGTCTGAACCATCCGTAGCTGCTAGTGGGATCATGGATATATTGAAAAATTATGAAATTTATGGGCGTCGCTCGGCGGGTACCGTAGAAATTTCGCCGTTCTTAATAGTCACCAGAGAGGTAAAATAATGAGATTTTACGGGATTTTGGATAAATGAATGTCTTTAGTCGAAAGAGAACCTCACTTTACTTTGAATGTTTTAAATCTATTCTCTTGAGTGATCACCAAAATAGCAAGATTTCGGAAGACGTTTTTTCACAAAAGAAAATACGAAGTCGCGGCGAAAAGTTTTACGAAACAAAAAACAAATTAAATTTATAAAAAACACCAAAAATTAATAATTAGTATTTCTTTTTTTTCTTTTTTTAAATATTATTTTGATTTAATTTGGCATTTTTTCATGGTTTTATTGGTACTTTCTTTAGAATTTATTTGCTTTTGCCGTAATTTTAGGTACAATAACATATTAGAAGCCTCTACAGTAATGCTTCCTTTTGGAAATACCTAATGGGTGAAATTAAAAATTACTCATCTATTGAGATATAAAAGTAAATAAAATATAAAATTAACTAGATGGAGATATATTAAAGTATTAAAGTAATCCATTTCGTTTGAAAGTCCCGCCTCCATAAAATTCTGGTCCTGAGCAGCGGGAAGCGAAGTTAAATTCAAATCGGGAAAACGAAATTATTGGAAATAATATAAAGAGTAGGTCTATTTTTATAATTTATAATTTCGCATTCTCTAAAATCATAGAATTTTATAATTTTACCGGTTAATTGAACTGAATTATATATATAATTATATATGAAAAATTATTTCACGAAAGTGACACGTGAAAAGTATTTATGGGGATGTCATTAGACGAAAGCGCTTGAGCACCCCTTTGTGTTTCTTTTTTCCTTCGTGGTTTTATTCATCATATAATTATATATATATAATTATATATATATAATTATATATGTATAATTATATTATATAAAACAAATTTTTATGATAACTTTATGCATTCATTTTCAATCCGTAAAAATATTATAATTTTTATGGGGTAACTATTTAACTTGAGAATTACATGTAAATTAGGTATTAGTATTTATTTCGTGCAATAATTTCTTCACTTTTATCCTTAAGTTCTTTTAATTAAGTTTAATTTAAATACAATCTGAGCATTTGATATACCCTCGAAAGTAAAAAATGAATTTTAAAAACGTTGTTATTAATTAATTAATATATAAAACCAACGAATTAATTTTTAATTAAATGTTCAAAATTTCTTCTAATTCGTCAACAGAATGCTTGATTCAAAAAACTTTACCGAAATGTTTCGTCTTACTCAGAAGATCCAAATTGTCGTAAAAACCACACTTGTATATATATATATATATATATATATATATATATATATATATATATATATATATATATATATATATATATATATTATATATATTAAATCACTCTTCGTAATAGTTATACCTTAAATAACATTTTCTACAAATGCTTCCCCAATGGCGAACGATTGATTCGTGGCGACTTCAACGTTCGAACAACACCACAGATTTCAGACCTCTCGGTTCGTGTTCTTTTATTTATACTCGACCAATTTTAAAAGTTAATCAGTGACCTGACTCGCTGTGACCCCAAACCTCTTTAATCCAACTCCTGGCCGTCTCTCTCCGTCGAGGGTTTTTTTTTGTTCGTTTTTATTTTTCTTCCATTACCAATCGCGGGTCAGCAAAAATGACGAAATTTTTGAGATCATTTTTTTCCGTCAACAAAAAACGGGAGTCCGAAAGATCACAAGTTCAGAAACAGGTTTTGAACCTTCGTCGGAGAACAGGACAAAAAGTGAACGAATGGAGCATGGCGCGCTATTGGAGAACAGGACTAGGCGGCATTACCGTAAATGTAACTACCTCTTTTTTAAAATTTATGGTAATAATAATAATAATAATAATAATAATAAGAAGAAGAAGAAGAAGAAGAAGAATCCTTTGAGTCCCCTCATAGTAAGGCCAGGAAAGGAAAAAGAAGAACGGGCCATGTTAATCATAAACATTCTTACTGAGTGATTGTCAAGCGAAACGTCAGTTGATTCCTTAATCTATTGACCTTCTATTGACAAACAGTCGCACGCATCCGTATGTAGCATATGAAGTACAAAAGTACTCGGATGCCATCATCCGAATCGACTCTCATATTTTAAAAACAAATTCGAACCGGCGTCTGATAAATGTGCTTGAAACCGGAGTTGATTCTTCGATCGGGCTCCAAATTTGGTAAAATAACAAAATAACAACCAGACCAAATTTTAAAAAGGAAAATAAATTGGGGACAAGGTAAGCCAAAAGAAAGTGTAACCATTTTTTTTGAGGGGTAATTGGGCATATTGGCTTCTCTCTCTCTCTCTCTCTCTCTCTCTCTCTCTCTCTCTCTCTCTCTCTCTCTCTCTCTCTCTTTTCTGTAGTTTCTTAGTGAATTTATAGTTTCATATTTTTTGCGTTTCTCTTTACGATAGAATCGGTTTACTCTCCTAATAATTTAGTAAAGTACAACCAACCAACCAACCGTTTTTTATGGAAACAAAAAGTGGCTCTAATTCTAATTGAATTCGGGGGATTTCTCAACGGAGGGAAGAGGACGCGTTCGTAAGAGATAGAAAAGTAGTAAAGAAATAAAAAACGATGAAAAATTAATTTATTACGAGCAAAAGCTTTCGGTCTATATACTGAGGTCATCATCAGGTCGGAGTTAATAAGGCAAAAAAAGCAATTAGTTCAGTCTTACTTTGCGTCGAGAGGAGTCACGGAAAACGCGGACGTTAATACTTATGACGTCATCCTTTAACACCATTTTTTTTTATACATTTTTAATGAATAAATTTGTTCATTATAAAATTATTTAAATTCATTTTCTCACTTAACAAAACTTCGTTAAACTAATTTTGAAAAGGGAATCTTTTTATTTTGTTTTAATTTAGGGTATTTTAAGTTTTATTATTATAAATATATTATTATTATTATTACTGTATTATTATTATTATTATTATTATTATTATTATTATTATTATTATTATTTTTTATTAAATATATAAATAAAAATGTCTCCCATTTTTTGAGTTTTAGAGATAAGGAATAAAAAGAATGACTCAATATAAAGAACGTCGTTATAAAGAAATAATTATACTATTAATAGTTTATACAAATTATGGATAACTGCTATTAATATAATCATTTAATGTACAGGGTGGCCCGTAAGTCCCAATCGGTTATAATTAAAGTGAAAATAAATCTAACAAATTTATAAAAAAAAATTAAAAAAATTGTAATTAATTTTTTTTAAATAATCAATAAATATTTCTAAACTTATTATAAATTTTTTACTTTGTTTGATTTTTTGGTATTTTCGCTTTAATTATAACCGATTGGGACTTATGGGCCACCCTGTACAAAGAAAAATATACAGAAATTGTACAATTTTGTCGATGGGGTTTGTTTAACCTCCTTCGCAACATCTAAGGTTATACAATGGAGGAAACCCGCAGCTTTACATGAGAGCCGAACTACGGGTCGCTACGTAATACGGACACCGAGGATGGTCTCCCATCCAACTACTCTCCACACCCAACGTCACTGAATTTCGCTGATTGATGGGAAGTAGTGTTACGACAGTGGTCATAATGTCCAAGAATTCCCCTTTAGTTCAAAACACGTTAATGTAATTAATTATTTAGTTCAATAATGTAATGTAATTAATTACATTATTTTATTTTTATTATTAATTACATTATTAATTTAATTCACTAATGTAATTAATTAATTAATGTATTAATATAATTTCTATTGGGTAGAGACGTCTTCGACACCGTTTATTATTAAGGACGAAGTCTTCCACACGGGGAAAGTCCCTAAGTGTTTCGTTAAATCGATACGTCTGGTAATTTAAGGGTGGTTCCAATGAAGGTCTAGAACTCTAGATTGACCTCAAAAGAGATACCGCTGCGGGTCTTTACGATTCTGTTCGTGTACATGAAAGTTCCCAATTTCTCAGCTCATAGATGGTAATTGGCTCCATTATTATAATTGTATTCTATATATGCAGTTGTGAAGGCGTAAAGTTCACACACACACACACACACACACACACACACATATATATATATGAAAATTATTTCACGAAAGTAACACGTGAAAAATATTTATGATGAATAAAACCACGAAGGAAAGGAAACACAAAATGGTGCTCAAGCGTCCATTTGTCAGAGTTAGCCCACTGTATTGATTGGAATAATGCTTCAGTTTTATTCCATTCTAGCAACATTGTTAATAGAAATATTCTTGAGTCTGCCATTATCCAACTTTCAAATAACTTCAACATAAGCAAAGGTCTTTTTCAACTCGATCCTGTTATTTTGAATTCCTTCCAAACAGATTTAGATAAGAAAGGTAGAACATTAAATCTTTGGTAAACTTGTCTGCTACTTTATTAACTTTTAATTTGCATTTTATTTTTATATATATCGAAACCTGACCATAGGCAGAGTGTTAAAACCCGGGCAGTATTCCAATATAAATTTGTATTTTTATAATCCATTTGATCTTGTGCTAAAAATCGATATTATTCCTTACAAATTTGTACGCCTCACGGATAATCCTTTAATTTTTAATTTTTAATTTTTATTTTTACTTCTCTGTTTATTGCATATATATATATATATATATATATGTATGTATGTATGTATGTATATGTATATATAGATATGTATGTATATGTATGTGTGTGTGTGTATGTATGTATGTATGTTATTTATTTTTCTCTTTTTTTTTCTTTCTGTAACCTATATATAGGCTGTTACCCTTTTATGTACTTCAGTGTTCCTGAGGATGTCATTAGACGAAAGCGCTTGAGCACCATTTTGTGTTTCCTTTCCTTCGTGGTTTTATTCATCATATATATATATATATATATATATATATATATATATATATATATATATATATATATATATATATATATATATATATATATATATACACATTTCAACTGCAAACAACACACAGTATAATTAACGTAAAGAACGACGCTTGTATAGAAGAACGTTCCGCGCAAGATGAGGAGGGAGAACGAACAAATGAAAAAATGAGGTAACCACTAGGGATTGTTTCCCGGATCCCGGTTGATTTTATGTGCGGGATATATCCCGGGATTTTTTCGTTCATCCCGGGATATCCCGGTGCTAATTACTTACATAATAATTAGTATATATAGTATAAATACCCTGTTTACACGATCATACATGTTGTATCATGAGCTTTTTCAGCTGCAGGACTGTTTATAACTAAACTTAGAACTCGGCTGAGTGATAAGAGTGTGAATTGTCTATGTTTTCTACGTTCGTATTATAAGTCAAATTAGTTCTTTTAAATGCGCTATGTTTTGCATTTTCATATGTTTAGTTGTTTTTGTGTTTTTACGAGCATGCTTATTCTTTACAAGGATATTATTCTTTACAAGTGTTGATTTTCTTACAAATAGCTGTCTTGTTGCACTCAACTGTCTTTTAAGCTAGTTATTTCACACTCATAGTTACCTAATGGAATATGTTTAAATAAATAAATGATGAAATCTTTATAATTTTTACATTAATTCCTTTTTAAAAGTATAAAAAATTTAAATACATATAAAATAAAAATCCCGGGAAATCCCGGGGTCCCGGGGCGAAGACAGATTTTATCCCGGAATCCCGGGATAAACAAAATGACTCAAAACGACAATCCCTAGTAACCACCCGGGAATCGAACCCGGGATCTTCCGATTGCGCGGAACGTTCTTCTATACAAGCGTCGTTCTTTACGTTGATATATATATATATATATATATATGTGTGTGTGTGTAATTTTTTTATTGTCACAGTCATTGAACTATTCTTATGCATTTATTATTATTATTATTATTATTATTGCCTCTCTTTCTCTTTCTGATATATAACCTTTGGTTAGCTTCCGCCCGAATTGTTCATTCTGACGAAGGTCAAGCTTTTCACTCCACCTTAGACCTACAGTTTAACGTGGAATCCGAACCACGCCCCACCAGCAGCAGCCCAGCGTCTTAACCACTAGGCCACCCAGGGTACCCATTTATCTACCAAACACTTTCTTTACCACTTTCTTTATTGTGTAGAAGGATGAACAGCTGGGTTTTGCTGCGCGCCGGCTGCCGTCACCGGGTCTCGAACCCGGGACCGATGGATTCGTAGTCAGCGACGCTAACCACTACACCACCGAGGCGCATATATATATATATATATATATATATAGAAAGAGAAAGAAAGAGAGAGAGAGAGAACATGGTGATAATCATTTGTATCATAATTGCGCAGACAGAAATGGAGATTGAATCGCATCCCTTTAAATCGATTTTCACCTGTTTTACCTTCGGCTGTCAAAAAGTTCATTGTACGAAAGTCTACTAACGCAAAACAGCAGCCGAAGAGGATCCCTTAATTTGCTATGTATTACAAAGTACAAACATTAGTCCTGAAATTCTTCTTCTTTTTTTCTTTTTATTTGATCCTGTTCTGCCAAGGTTTTGCCTCGGTAAAAGTCACGCAGATTACGTAATACAGTTTAGAAAAAAATCTATCTTATTCATTGCGAAATTGAAAATAATATTGCAGATTCGTGTTTACGCATATTCGGGACTGAATTTGAACAATTCTTTATGAGCGAAGCGAAGCTAGTTTCTTTTTCATTTCTTCAGACGCGTTGAAGTTTCCCGTCGTATATTGATTTATGTAGTTTTAATAACCTCGTGAATGGAAGAATTGTAATTAATTACAGTTAATAGATATGATAAATATGAAATTTGGTGAATATAATTCCGTATACACTGCGCGGAGGGTTGACGAGAGTCATGATGATAATTGTCCTAAAGAACGAATGGCAAAGCTCATCAATGCCAGAACGTATGTCAGCTTTACGCAATAGAAAGGATAAAGCAACACGATTTTAAATATATTGATTCGATAAATCCGTTATTACTTATCGATTTTTATTATCAAATAAAAACTGTAGAAAAACCAAAGGTGTTTATTTACTTTTGTCAATTCTCTGTATATGGAAATATTGCTCTTACAATCGTGTTTCCAAATTAAAGTTTCCAAAAATTATTCGGTCATTTATTTTCATCAAAAATTGATGAAGAATTAAATCAAATCGAGAAAAAGTATCGCGTTGAAAGAGGCCTCAAAATATCAGATTCAGAAGTAGTATCATTGCAACAATGTTTACTGCGAGTTCGTTCGTTCGTACGTTAGCAGGATTTCGGAAGTTTAATGTTTTCGGGAAGAAACAAAAGTCCAACACTTCGTCTGTTCGCTGACCTTGAGATCAACCGCAGAGGGAGGGGGGCACCACTATAAAAGTTGTTGGTATCTTATTAAAAATTGTTTTTAAGTATTTCTCAGATCATGAGCTTAAAATTACACATTTTCTGGCTAAACCTGAATGAAAAACGTTCGATCCAAGATTTATTCTGTGAAAAATGGCTGAAAGGGATCGCCTTATTTGGGTAACGAATTTCTCCTTTTTATTTTTTAATTCACGATATTTATGACTCGCAATGGGAGAGAAACTAATGGAAATGCATAGACAGAAGGGTTGGAGCTGTAATTGACGTAGATATAGCAGTAAGAAGAATACTTCTTTTTTTTTATTTTCCCTCTCTTTCTATCTATCTATCTATCTATCTATCTATAATATATATATATATATATATATATATATATATATATATATATATATATATATATAATATAATTATTTATAATTATTTTTCATTTAGTTTAACTAAACCTAAACTATTTTAGGTGCCATTCAAGAATGTTGTCATATTATCTCAAATAATTACATTGCAATGATCTCTCTTGCTACCAAAGGAAAAAAGATTTAAAAAAAAATCTCCTTTGAAATGAATCCAGTGAAAAACAGTTTTTGTCAAAATACCCTTAAGCACGAATGGGTATTGGTATAGCTTATTTAATCAACCATTAAATAATGCTGAGTCAGACATTTTTGTTTGCGTCAGAGAACTTGATATTTCAAATTATTTTAACTCGAAAATGAAGCAATTTTGTTTGTTTGTTTTTACGAAAGTTTATGGTATTATATATGTATATATATATATATATAGTAGGCCCTCTATGCTAATATATGATCTAAAATTTTATAAAATTAATTATTAAAGTAGGATTTTTATCAAAATGTTTTCCTCTAAAAAATGACTTCCTCTACACAGACATGTTATGGTATATGGCGGTAATTGTTTTTTTATGGCATGCCATCGTTTACCAAAGTCAAGATACAACATCCACACTCATAATTTACGGCAGAGAATATCCCCACTTTTCTCTATAAGCGAAGTAAAGACACTGAAGGTCGGGGGTTCGACCCCCGATAATGCTAGTAATAATAATAATAATGATGATAATATAGAAGTTAGCGCAATGAGAGGCATTAGTCTTGGCTGAACACTGTGCCAGTTTCTGGCCCTATTCACTGATCATTATCCCGACTTTTGTAACCAACTGTACAGCCATCAATTAGACGTATCTACTGGATCTCCCATTCAAAAAACAAAAACTTTCTCAGTCCAATAATTGGTTTCACTTAATTAACGAGCTGATTAATGACGATGTTTTATGCACAGGACATGACTAATAATTTGTATGGAAAACTTCTTTCTCTTCGTATGAACATTATTACTGTGGAATATTACACACACACACGCACACGCACACACATACACACACACACACACACACACACATCAGGAATAAACGAACATACAACATTCGTTTCCCGTAACTCAACATCCACAAAATTTCACAAAAACATTTATTTCCTGAATTAAATTATTAAATTAACTAATAAAATTGCCAGAGTCCATAGCACAGTGCGTAACAACGTTTCCATATAAGCGAAGTAAAGACACTGAGATCGGGGGTTCGAACCCCGATGATGCTGGTAATAATAATAATAATAATCATAATAATACAAGAGTTAGAACAATGGGAGCATTAGTTGGCCTGAGCGCTGTGTCAGTTTCTGCCCATCTTTTATTATTATTATTATTATTATTATTATTATTATTACCTGATTAAAATAGAACGAGAGAGAGAGAGAGAGAGAAAGGGAGAGTGAGAGAGAGAGAGAGAGAGAGAGTTACAAGGAGTTACAAGGAAAAGTAGTATCTCAAAAGGCCTTGCGGCCCATACCGAGGAGGTACCAATGGTAACGGGTGCCACGGAAAAATTCATACATCCTCAAATAGTAGAGAGAGAGAGAGAGAGATTATAATTATTTGTGCAATTAATTCTATATAAACAAACATTATTGCCAAGATAAAATAATGAGGACAAGCCAAGTTAATATAAATAATAAAGTTCAAATCTTATTTAAACAATTCCATCTTAAATATATGATTCCAAACTAGCTCATGCATAAATTTTACCCCAACTCCTAATTAATACTAAAAACAAAAGGGCTTTTTTTTAAATACACGTTTATATATATATATATTATATATATATATATATATATATATATATATAATATATATTATATGTGTGTGTGTGGTGTGTGTGTGTGTGTGTGTGTGTGTGTGTGTGTGTGTTGTGTGTGTGTGTTAAGCAGGTTGAATTCATATGAATAAACTTATTTCTAAAGATGGAAATCGCCTTACAAAATATTTAACGAAAATGAGGGCTTCGTAAATAGTCAAAAATTGAAAAAATATTTTAACATAATTTTAAAGGATAAATAAATGAACCGTGTCATTATACGCCCTATTTACAATGAAGCAAAAATGGATGTTATATACTTACAAATCGGTTACATGTAAATGACAAAATTTACAACATATATATATATATATATATATATACACACAGTGGCGCTTATAAGTATTCGTACAGAGAAATATTTCCGTTATATTCGTCCTTTTCTTTTGTACTATGCATAGGATAGTTATGGAAAGTTTGCTGTTCGTTTCGAAAAATTGAACAAACAAAAAAAAAATTAGTTTAACTCCAACATAAAATGTAAAACATCAAAGAATTTGAGGAAAATGAAAAAAAAGTTAAAATGCAAAAGTTTTCGTACATTTACTCGCAAAATTATTTGATACTTTTTGTGTTCACCTTTTGCTTGAACGACTTCAAGGATTCGTTTTGGATATTTTTCTAAAAGGTTTCGACATCTCTCAGTTGAAATTTTAGCTCATTCTTCTAAAGAAAATTATTGCAATTCATTCAGATTCGAAGGGTTTCTCTTCCGAACAGCTTTTTCAAATCAAGCCATAAGTTCTTGATTAAATTGAGATCTGGGCTTTGACTGGGACACTCGAAAAGCTTGAAATTCTTTTGTTGAAGCTGCGTCATGGTACTCTTACTGAGTCGGTTGCACGTTCTGCGGCTGATCACGTGATTCTGAGATAGTTCAGTTTGCCGTGACTGCCTTCCGGATAAACCTGAAATTCTTCGGTTTTACTATTGCAAGAGAGAATTCGGAGCTTAACACAACAAAAAACTTAACTATGTAGAAATCTCTAAAAGTAAGAAAAATGAGAATTTTCTTACATACTTACACACACACACACACACACACACTCTCTCTCTCTCTCCCTCTCTTTCTCTCTCTCTCACACACACACACACACACACACACACACACACACACACACACATATATATATATATATATATATATATATATATATATATATATATATGACAAAAATCGCAAAATTAAATTCATAAACTGCATACCAGCTCGTTATCTCATACCCTCCCTGCCCCTACCCTTACTTACATACCTATCGCCCCCCTCCCCGATCCACCTGCGTAAAAACCTCGGGTCTTGAACTTTAAATTTAGAGTGAAAGTTTTTTCGTTTTTTTTCCCGAAGATTTTTTGCCCCCCACAATGGCTTATTTCTGGCCCAAAACGGGCTGGTTGGTTGGTTGTCACTCGTCGATGACCTTCGAAGTGTAACAGAAAAAAATAATAATGCGTGGGCTTGTTATTATTATTATTTTATTATAGGCATATCATATGTATGTATATGCGTATATATATGTATAAGCGTGCCTGTGTTGGTCACATGTACGTGTATGTATATTGCTTCCTGTTGCACCTGATGCGCGTCATCAACACGTATATATACAATAATAAATTGTAATATTGATATTATTATTGTCGTTATTATTACTATTGTTTTATAGTGTTATTCTATTACGCTACGTTTGCTTAAACAATATTAACTATCGCACTATCATATATATATATATATATATATATATCTATATATATATATATATATATATATATATATTATATAATATATATATATATATATATATATATATATATATATATATATATATATATATGCCTCAGTATAGTATGTTGTTCTCTGTACATCTACTGTATGCCTTTTACATCTAGCACAAAACAATAACACTTATTATTATTATTATTATTTAGAGGATTGGTAAATAAGTATAATGTCATGGGGACACACACACACACACACACACACACACACACACATCACAATATCTACAAACTAATGTTCACTAAAGAGCTGTGTAATATTAGGATTTACTTCACTTCCTCGGACCGTAACATAATATTTATTGTAAATCTACAGTTCAGTTATTCATATAAATGTTTATTTATTCTGAAATTACATACTATACCTTCAGTCTTATTAAGGGGTCACGTACGTATGTTACATAATCTTAGGCCACATGCTCGCGCACACTTTTCAGAAATCTACGAGACACGCACCAGACAAGAATGTTTGTCCCTGTCTTAGAGTTACGGGTATTATATTAATGGTAAATAAATGTCTTTAATTTGCTTTATTTATGTCTGCGTATGCTAAATAAGTAAATTTTTATTCTCATTGCGAGTAATTATCATGTCATGTACGTTTCAGGCATAAAAATTTAAGTTTACTATAGGTGACTGGCAAATTTCTTTCTAACATCTGCGCGCGTGGCCTTAGAGAGGAGAATAAGAAACACAAAATGTAGTTTTCGGAAAAAATATGATTTATTACTATTTCACTCATATATATATATATATACCCTCCACTGTACGATATATGTGATGTAACATTGTATAATTTATATTATAAATTTTGAGAATTGACCTAAAACTTTTGAAAAATTAAAAAACACATAATTTTCTTTCTGAAATTAAATTAGTTCTACCTATATTTTAATTTTATTTAAAAAAATGGTCTAATATATATTATATATATGCGCCTCGGTGGTGTAGTGGTTAGCAAAACCCAGCTGTTCATCCTTCCACACAATAAAGAAAGTGGTTGGTAGATAAATGGGTACCATAGGTGGTTAAGGCGCTGTGCTGCTGATGAGGCGTGGTTCGGATTCCACGTTAAACTGTGGGTCTAAGGTGGAGTGAAAAGCTTGACCTTCGTCAGAATGAACAATTCGGGCGGAAACTAACGAAAGATATATATATATATATATATATATATATATATATAATATATATATAAGGAGATTCTGGGATTCATATAAAAGTTTCATGTCCTCTCCTTAATATTATTCCTTAATTTGAAGGTACAAAAAGTGTCCTTTGATTTCTATTTCAAGTTTTTTGACACGTACAAATTAAAATTTTTATTATCGCATTTTTCGACAGAAAATGTTTACATAAAAGCTGAGAGGAAATTTTTGAGATTTTTTTTTCAGGGCCTCCGAAATGTCTTCCAAGGTAAAACAATTTCTAAAGAAAAAGTTGAAGTCATAGGTAAGAAAAGAAGCCTGAAAAACCGTTTGAAATCTAGAGGCACCAAGGTCCAACCCGCTCCGCAGGTAGTTTCGCGTCTATGAATGCGTTCCAAAGCCTACCTATATTTAGTCATGCCACGATTGTACAAAATTTCATACTCTTTTGTGAAATTGAGAAAAAACCAGTGAGACCGTGCATTTACAAAATACAGCAGCCATCAAAATTTTGAGCTTCACATCCAAAACCAGTGAGACCGAATTTGTGAAACTGCACTCAAAATGTTCGTGAGTTTAAAGTAAATGTTAATTTCACACTGGCTTAAAAATTTCTGTTGAAAATCATTTGTATGAAATTAATGTGCGTTAAAATGAAAGGCTGGACGGAGTACGTATAGGTAGACGTTATGTACGTTGTGGCCCTTTCACTACTACGCGCACACCGGATAAAAATAACCAAGTAATGCCTAATTGGGCAACTAAAGCCAACTAATGCGGCCCATTGCTCTAACTCCTGTATTATAATTACCAGCATTATCAAAAGTCGAACCGCCGACCTAAGTGTCTTCGTCCGGACGCTGCCTGCACTCTGGATACATTATATCGTGCGGACTGGACCCGATCTGGTCCAATATGATTTCGGATGTCCAGAACTATTAGTAGTTATTATTTATTTATTAGTAAAATATTTGGTTGTCATTCATGATTAAGCCTTAAAACGTGGAACAGTGCAAACAAATACTGGAGTTGTAGAGAAGACGTAATATGCCCTTTTTAAACTTTTCCCGTATTCCTATTTATCCGAGAGCTCTCTAGTCTTTGAGGGATGAAAACAGGTTCAAGCAACAGGTTTTCAAAGGAGAATCGTAGAGCCTAATTTCAACAGGCCACTTCCGTAGACCTGAAGCTGTGAAAAACTGGCACAGCGCTCAGACAAGACGGATGCGGCTCCCGGGTTTAACTAGCATCATCGGGAGTCGAACTCCCGACTTCAGTGTCTTCATTTCGCTTATGTAGGGAAACGGTATTACCCATTGAGCATGGTCACTAGTAAGCCGTACATATACGCATATATTTCCTACCTATAAGGAAAGAATGTCTGTAGGTTAATATTGGTTACAGTTTGTTATATTTATTGTAAGTAATGTAGTGTATTAAATTTTAGAAAATAATTTCACGTATTCTTAATTCCTTGTGCTCTTTACAATTATCTATTTTTCAAATACAGTAGGCTCTACTACTACTACTACTACTACTACTACTACTACTAATAATAATAATAATAATAATTTGGACTAGTTATTTCGTGGAGTACTGGAAATTTTGTAGTCGGAAAATTACATAGTTGGTGCTTATTGGAGTTACTCGTCGAGTATTATTAGTTTTTCAAGAGCTAAATGTGATTCAGATGTTGAATAATTTTTTTTGTCGAGTGCATTGTAATGATACACTTCCGCTTTTTTTCTATTTAATTAAAATTGAAGTTAACGGATAATTACGACTTTTTTTTTACTTTTTGAATACTTCCTCATTCCTCATTCCTCATTTCTCATTCCTGTGCGGTTGTAAACATTGAATTATTTTAATAAAAGATAGATTTTTTAATTTGTAAAGTAGATGGTTTCGAATTTGGACCTACTTTTTGGATATTAAACGGTTTGAAAAGGTTATTAAGAAATGAACACGGTTAACTAATTAACAGGGGATATCAGAGCTATAGGTTATAGGTTAGAGAAATGCGTACGGATCTAATCTATATTATAAAGAGGGAGTCGTGTCCGTCTGTCTGTAGACACCATGTATTTACTATTAAGCGATTCTGAACATAGAAATAAATGCGCTTTGCTTTGTCTCAACTTTTTACTGTAGCGCGTTAACATTTATATTGCTTGATACAATGGGTTCGGATGTGAAGCTTAAGATTTTGATGGCTGCGTTCTTTTCTATAGTTTTATTGACCGAAATTTGCTGAGGCCGAAGGCCCCACCATCTCAGGCGCCACTTTCGCTAGTACTTCAGAACCACGAGGGCCTATAGTATAGAGAGTTCCATATTTGGGATCTTTTAAACTATCCCCCCCCCCCCCAACATACTCTTTTCAACAATCACCACCCCAATGTTGATCTTTTCAATTATATCCCCCCAAAGTTTAAACTCTGCAAATTAACCAAAATAAGATAAGAAAACAATAACAACAAATTTATTATTTATTGCAAACATATAATAAATCGAGAACCATTATTTACATAGGATAAAATTTGAATGCCCGGTTAGGTCAACTGAATACCCGGTTAGGTTCATTGAATGCCCGGTTAGGTCAGCTGTACGCCCCCCTTGACGATTGGTTAGGTTTAGTCGTGATATTTTTGTTAGTTACGAAAATATCACAACTAAACCTAACCAATCGTCAAGGGGGGCGTACAGTTGACCTAACCGGGCATTCAAATCATCTTCTGCCCCCAGCAGAGCGATGAAAATCATATTTTAGTAGTCAAAAACGTATTTTTCTTATAATTTTTAAAATATTTCAATATGCATCAAAATTATTCCTAATAACTATAAAGTCGATGAAAAAGACCTCATATGATCGTTTTTCCAAGCGCGTTGTCCTACGTTAATACCTTTTGCCCCCGGCAACAACGTCAAATGTTGAAAAAATAGGTAATTTATATACATATTTTCAGATCGGCTCTTTGTCTTAAATAATGCATTTATATATTTCCCATAGCATTTATATCGTTGCTTAGGCATGAAATAACACACACGCAAAATTTTATGACTCTAGGCTAGGGTTTAAAGGTCATCTCTGGTGAGTGCTGCCAGCAGCAGCTGCCACTGACGCGCCAGTCGAAAGGGTGGAGCCATTCGTATGATTGAAATGAAACTACAAAGGCCAGTTCAGTGGATCATATGCCTATTACACGGTAATGAATTATCACTGCCACACCTCATTCAAGACTTGGACGGCAAAACAACTGGGCCAATGGGCTTTACTGGACCAGTTGGAAAACAACTGAACGACTGCGAAAAACTTCCAATTACAGAATTCGATGCCATTCCATCTCCCGACATTGACATAGATGATGCCGAGTTGAGCACTGACCAAAAATATTTGTTAGGCATCTACAGAGCAGTGTCGAGCGGTAGCTGCTCTTCAGCCCTCGCGGCTCGAAATCCAGGTAAGATGGCGCATTCCAGGTGGCTGACAACAGCAAATAGATTTCTGCGCCTCTATGTTTCAACCAGTGAACCCTCCAGTACCTTCAACGAAATTGTGCGATTCATTATGACAGTTTACGCACCAATTTGGTTTAAGATAAAGAAAAACTCCAGTTTCACTGAGGGCGCAAAACATTTTTTCGAAATGATGCGTCTCTCTCAGACCATGCCTCAAAGATCTAAGACAATCGCCAACAAAGTCCTCCGTAGAAATTCTTTCTTTGCTCACCCAGAAAATATTTTGATCTCCATGCTACATGCCGATGAGCAACACATAAGAGAATTGGGATGGAGAAGAATATTAAAAGCACGATCAAAACAATCACCAGCGGGGGAAATTCGAGCCTTCGCCATGCCTGAGCTGCTCTACGATAGTCAAAACTATTACGAAATGATCAACTGGCAAACGGCTGAGGTGACCGAACCCCCCGTTACAAAAACAATACCTGATACCCGAATAAAAGAGTTTGTTGAGACGGGAGACCAGCATGATGGACTGATCCCACTATTCCCTTGTCATACTCAAGCGGTCGAGAGACTCATCAAATTAGTAACCGAAGCCTCTGCCAGTGTAAGTGGAATAGAAGAGAGGGACGGATTCATCCGCTCCCGTCTTCACTCCCGAACAAAAATTCCACGATTTGATTCTAAGAAAGGAAGGGTGGTTGGGGCTGGATAGGGTGGAACTCGACGTACAGCCACCTCCTCGTGGTGAGTTCTGGGTTGCTAATTTTATAAAATTAGCAAGCGAGGAGCTGTACTTAGTACTTATCGTACTTATAACATCGCATTAACGTAATTATAATCCACATTTAGACTTTTCTCGGGGACAGAAGATATTACTCTAGAGTCATAAAATTTTGCGTGTGTGTTATTCCATGCCTAAGCAACGATATAAATGCTATGGGAAATATATAAATGCATTATTTAAGACAAAGAGCCGATCTGAAAATATGTATATAAATTACCTATTTTTTCAACATTTGACGTTGTTGCCGGGGGCAAAAGATATTAACGTAGGACAACGCGCTTGGAAAAACGATCATATGAGGTCTTTTTCATCAACTTTATAGTTATTAGGAATAATTTTGATGCATATTGAAATATTTTAAAAATTATAAGAAAAATACGTTTTTGACTACTAAAATATGATTTTCATCGCTCTGCCGGGGCAGAAGATGATTACCTATTAAGGTAAGATTTTGCAGAGGCTATTTTCTCATGCATGCGCAAGTTTTTGTCTCTATTAGAATATGGAAAATCGAAAAAAATGTAAAATCGATCCACCCTAGTGTACAGTTGACCTAACCGGGCATTCAAATTTTATCCTATGTAAATAATGGTTCTCTATAAACCGGGAATATGATAGCCGTATCTTGGGGGCCGCCAGGGGTGGCTGAGCCTCTCGTGGAAAATTTTGAGCGTCCCCTAAGCCCTAAATATAGATTAACTAAAATAAATACTTTTTACAGTCTTTACTTTTTCAGTTTTAACCAGGATAAATCATCTCCAAAGACTGGCAATATGTTACCAACGAACGGCAAATTTAGTTCTACTGACATTTGAGAAAGAACGCCCGAAAGCAATCAATATGGATATTCTTTTAAGAAAATTGAATGATCACAAAAACAGAAAGTTGCGACTGTTTTGAAGTAATTTTAATTTGTTTTATTATTGTACTCAAGTACTGTATTTGTTTTTAAATTTGGAACCAATGTTTCTGTTGTTGTTTATTTTTCAATAACTTAATATTAGATTGGAATAAAAGAAAAATTACCGCAATACATTATACTATTTTGTAATTATTACCAATTTTTGTTTTTTTTGTATCTAATCTCTAAGTCATGTTTCGTTTGTTTAAACTTTCTCCATTCTAATTCTAACACGTTCTTTACCAAAAATAGTTTTACGATTATAATTCACTTTTCTAATTGTCTAATTGACCTCGTCCAATAAATGCCTATATATAAAATTTTAACTTTAACACGCGTTTTATTTTTACGAAGAATTCCCTATATTATCGGTGCTATGTAGCCTCCCCTATATTACCAGTAGCCTCTCCTGGAGATTACCATTAACTACGGCCCTGGTACGTCGTGACCATGCGGCAGCATCGCTTCCCGTAGACCAACGAAATTAAGCGACATTGAGTCTGCTCAGTAGATGGATGGGTGACCGTCCTCCGCGTTCAGATGATGTAGCGACCAGTGGTTCGAAATCCACGTAAAGCTGTAGGTCTCCTCCGTCACGTGACCTACGCCGTTACGAAGGAGATTAAACAACAACAGTGTGACGTCATCATGCTAGAATATGACGTACGTAGGATGTTATTCCAAAAGAAATTCAATCTAGACAAATTAGGGTTTAAATGGGATAAAAGGACTTTTATTATGACTTTAATTATCGCGTTTAACGTGACGTCAGCAACTTCAGTGGCTCCTTTGAGCTTAACTAACCATTAAAATGACCCACATTAGTAGTATGATGTCTGGGGAGTCCATCATTGAAGTCTTATCAATGAATTGCTCAATTCTCTCCTCCAATTACTTTACTTAAAAACCACTCAACGCATTCATCCGCATATCTGTGTGTGTTTTTTTTTTGTGTGTGTGTGTGTGTGTGTGTGTGTGTCTGCTTGTCTGTCTGTATGTGTGTCTGTCTCCCTTTATATATATAATTGCATATGATCACTTGACTTTCATAGCCTGCAATCATGAAATTGATATAATTTTTTCCTCCCGTACATGCAAATTATTCATGTTGAAAACCCTTATAAAATGAGTTAATTTTCCTTTAAAATGAAAGGGAGAGGCATAATGTCTCGGAGATTTAAAACACTTTCGATATTCAAGTTTAATTTATTAGTTATATAAATAAGTTTAGTTAATCATTTATAAAGCGGAAATATTAATAATTTTTAATTTATAATTCTCGTAAGTTTGGAAAATGCAGGTTTTTTTTTTTTCTTTTCATTAAATCTCAAAATTTTTATGACGTTCTATTTTTTAGCAGACACAAATGTACAGGGTGGCCCAAAAGTGTGTTTGTAATTTTGCGTCATGAGTGTGTCTGTAATAAGTTGCTTAAATTTATGGTTACCCTTTCGTCAAGAGAAATGTACTAATATATATATATATATATTATATATATATATATATATAATATATATATATATATATATATTAAATTTCCATTTGTAGGTTGAAGTCTCCATTTTTGGAGCAGGTTGTCATACAATAAACAGGTTATTAGAAGGACAAACTCGTTCTTATCGTTATCATATAATAGAGATTTAATGAGTCGTACGAGTATATAGTCACTAAAGTGACTGCTATATAGTTTAACACCGTATATAAAATTGGAACTAACACTGCCGCTTGACGGCGAACCAGATACACATATAATATATATTATATATATATATATATATATATATATATATATATATATATATATATATATATATATATATATCAGTATAAAATTAAAAATGTATCTAAAAACCAATAAAGAATTGGCTAAATTTAAGTAGTGATACCGAATATAAATGTACATTTTTATTAATGGTTAATAAATATGGTATTTTTATAGCCGCCCATTTGATTAGTCCAAGCTTTGGAGAGTGAAGGATTGATAAACAAATCCTAAATGTTTACGTTAATGTTTGCCGATTGAGCAAGTTTTTGTGTTGTTTAGAAAGTCAGAAATGAGGTTACATTGTTTACGTTCTTAATTTTACGCTCATTGTTCGAGCCTAAAATTAAAATTTACCGCAATCTGTTGTTATGAATGTCTGACGAGATGATGTCATAGATGACGAAAAAGTTCTTCCTGTTTAGGTATTATGATGGTCTTCCCTCGTTCTCGTTTTTCCTGCGCATGCGCGTGATCCGTAATCAACGTCCGTAAATGAAATACGTATCATTTTATAGCCAGTTTACCGCTTTATTTTTAAAAGGACTTACGATAGATATTGTCCTTTTGAACCTTCCTACCGTTACTGAGGAACAGACAATTTCGTATCCTCATTTTAAAAATGTTTTGCAGGTGTTCAAATGAAAAGTGACATCAGGTTTCGAGGTTTAAGAATTTAATCGCGTCAATGTAAAAAAAAATATCTTCTTTTTTCTTCATCGTAAAATCAATTTTATATCATTTGTAAATTCTTGCCGAGTCATAATTCAGTTTTGCATACATTTATGGATGTTAAACCATCTCTCTCTCTCTCTCTCTCTCTCTCTCTCTCTCTCTCTCTCTCTCTCTTATCTTTCAAATTCCTCGCAACACTCGTAACACTTTATTGAAACACTTTATTTTAAAGTGTGTTTGTGTCATAAGGTCAACGACTGTACTCGTGAGCGCCCAGGCCAACGCCTCCCCACGGTTCTCAGTGATTTCGTCCATATATAGGGTCAGGTCATTGAAAATAAACAGATATGTAACGAGGTTCACAGGCACACGTTTGACGGGCAAAGCAAGTAGTATAAACGTCAAAAATGTAACATTTTTTCTACCTGTCTTCAATGAAGGATTTTTACATCGTTTACGCTTTACTAAACATTTTTGTGGACAACTTTCAGTGACACCAATTTGCACACAAGATTAATATTTTATTTAAATCACAACACAGTCATGCAAACGTTAGTATTTCCTACGTATAAAAATAATTTTCAAATATACAAAAGTAACATTATATATATATATATATATATATATATATATGTTATAATGTTTCAGACCAACAAAAGACCCTACGAACCCCTCATGGCTGGTCTACCTAACTGTGTTCGTAATTGTGTATTGTGCATGTCCTCCGTGGTGGCGGAGGGGACCTACAATTTTACGTGGTTCCGAACCACAAGAACATAAGAAATTTTTACAGTGGGCACACTAGGGCCACTTCGGCCCATCGAGGTGCTCCACTATGTAAAACTGCCTGTACATTGGCAACGACCAATTTTTACAAAACTAAATAATTATCAATTTAAAATTAATTAATTATCAATTTAAAAAACTAAGATAGAATCTCTGGATCCAGAGGATCAAGTCATAATAGACTACTATCCACAAATATGTTACACTCCATATCCATTTTAACCGACATGTAAATATATCAGATCCAAGGAATCCAGTCAATTTCATTACGGTATCATCAATATCAGTACCTTGCCAACCAAAAATAAGTCACGTCCATATCAATTGCTGACCAAGTCACAATTTACAACCATATACCATTACAATATATATTACTTCGGAGGAAAAGTGTAGGCGGGCT
>JAJOZX010004091.1:0-70000 GCA_023014485.1 Bathynomus jamesi | reverse complement strand
TCAAACAATCTCTGAGTAAAAAATTTTTATAGGAATAACAATTTAGAGAAATGATAAGAACGATGGAGAAAGAAGTGTTCGCAACTGGATCACATTCTGAAGCCGAGAAGAGGAGATAAGAGTAAAGTAGGCACTCAAACAAACTACATTTCAACCATTTTTTTTCTGGCACTCCATAATTAAATTCTAAATATATAAATAAATAAATAAATACAATAATTAGTTGACGAATTAATTAATTCTTAAATAAATAAAGCAGTTAATTATTCGAATTATTTATTAATAATTGAGCTCGTAATTAATAATTAAATAAATTTATAAATTAATTAATTGTAGACGTAATTAATTCAGAAATTAATTAGTTAATTAAATTACTTAATGAACGAAATAAATTAATAAATAATAATTCATTCGTAAATAAATTTATTATTTAATTTAATAATAAATAAATACAATTATTAACAAATAATTAATAATAAATGATAGATAAATAATTAATAAATAATTAATAAATACTAAAGAAACAAATAAATAAAAAAATAATTAATTGGTTTATCAATAAATAAATTGATAACAAATTTCACAATACAAACTTGTCTGCGTTTCTATTCTTAATTATTTTAAAGTCATTAACTTTATTGCCGAAGGAAGCGGCAAACAATGTACACTTTAAAAAACTAGTTCTTGATGACGTCATTAACTCCTGTTTTCTTCCTCTCCTTTTTTGGAGTAACTAAACTTTCGATTCAAGGACGTTCTGTTTTCCTTATTGAGCTTATTGAGAGGAAAAGTGTTTACGATTAAAAAAGATTTGGTAGAAAGGTTTGTCAGAGGTTCTAGGACGCCTGATTTTCGTCAAAAAACTCATATTATGCTCAGTGAAATTATTTTAATTCAATGGCACTTATGAAATTTCTGGTTTCGGAACTTCAAACATGGGTTTTATCAAATCAACTGCTTCATCCCAAGTAAGGAAAAAATGAACTTGATGTTGTTTCAATAACGGCGTTAACCAGCAGCATAGAATTGCTTTATGTAATTAATATAAAAGAAATTCGATGAACGTGCTTGAAATTCCAGTAAAATGAATGAATTACAAAAAGCGAAATCGTGCAATCATATATATATACAGAGAGAGAGAGAGAGAGAGAGAGAGAGAGAGAGAGAGAGAGAGCCTGATTTGCGGTAGGCCCTATAATTATGTAATTGATTAATAAAAGAATTGACGTTTAATTAATTGGATTGTTTGGTTTGTTTGTTTGAGGAGTCACCAAAATCAATGTTCTATCTTTGGTGGCTAAAACAAAGTATTAAAACTTTAACATAAAAGGCTCAAAGCCAAAATTAAAGGCTAATATATTAACTCTCTACTGTCGAATGGGTCGAATATCCACCGTTTCAAATACACGCATTTAGCCTTAACCGTATTAAAACGTTTGGCGTTAAAGTGTTAAAAGGTAATCACATTTTATTCTTTAATTATAATTTTTAGACTGAAAATGGAGACACCTGTTTCCGAAACGTTTGGAATTAAATAATTAAGATGTTTTGTGTTTGTGCTTGGGTCTTCATTTCCGGCTACGTTCGAGGGTCCCTACGAATAAATCACTCTTTGATATATATATATATATAATATATATATATATATATATATATATATATTGTGTGTGGTGTGGTGTGTGTGTGTGTGTGTGTGTGTGTGTGTGTGTGTCGTTTTGTTCGTTTATGCGTTTCGTCATCTTTCTACATGAAGCAAAAAGGAATTTGGATCATAGATCAGAATATACAATGCCGTTGATGTTGACATAAATATAATTAAAAAAAACGGAGTGCCAAGTTTCTCGTGCGAATCGTTGGTTAAGCAGCCTCTCTCTCTCTCTCTCTCTTCTCTCTCTCTCTCTCTCTCTCTCCGAGGAAATTGTATTCCATCCCTCTTATTTCATAGTTCCGTGTCAAAGACATGCAAATCATCTTCAGTAAGGTCCATGCACGGTTCCTTTAAACAATCGTTAATTCTCCTTCGACGTTGCCGTCATGAATAAGCGACAAAAGGCGATTCTTTTGTCCTTTAGCTGTTAATCGCTTTCGATAACGATAAAACGATAAAGGAATCGTATTGTCAGGATTCTGTAATGAAATTTTTAAGGTTATTCCTACTCTAAATTTCATCTATCTGTTTATATATATATATATATATATATATATATATATATATATACACACACACGAAACTTGGCACTCGTGTATTCAAATATTCGAATGGGATTGACAGACATAAAAACAGACCAAGTACTAGGGCAAAGCAACTATACGCACGCACAAATTTTCATACCCGCTGGGTAGGTTGTGGTCATGGAAAAGCCTGGGTTCGTTTCGCGGTGGGTATCTAAATTTATATTCCCACCTGTCGTTTGTGCTTCTCTATCTGTCTGTCTGTCTGTCTCTCCGTCTGTCCGTCTGTCTGTCTGTCTGTCTCTCCGTCTGTCCGTCTGTCTGTCTGTTTGTCTGTCTTGGATTTTCGCGAATGATTGTTTATAAAAACAAAATATCCGTTTAGATTCCCCAACTTAGGTAAACCTCTTTACCCCATGTACCTATAAAAGCCCGGGTAGCTCGACGAGATTTAGGGACAACAGAGAGGGACAACAGAGAGGGACAACTGAGAGAGACAACAGAGAGGGACAACTGAGAGGGACAACTAAGGGGGACCGAAAGAAGAGAGAAACTAATGAGAAGAACTTCCTCCCTCGCTAACTTACTTCTCAACAACAAACTTTGAAAACAGTCAAAACTCAAATAACTCATTTTTCTGCATCAATATTTAACTCTGAATAAAATTACGATTGAATGCCCCTGGTATATATATATATATATATATATATATATATATATATATATATATATATATATATATATTAACCAGCTCCTTGAGTGATGACTCGTACAAAAGAAAAGAATCTCGAAGTTTCTGTGCTAAACCAAACATGATTTTAAGGAACTTCAGAGTCTGTTTAAACGAAGCTAAAGCCTCTCTTTTTCGTACTTTCTATACTAATATGTTATAATGTTATAATGTTATAATGTTTCAGACCAACAAAGACCCTAGGATCCACTCATGGCTGGTCTACCTAACTGTGTTCGTAATTATGTATGTCCTCCGTGGTGGCGGAGGGGACCTACAATTTTACGTGGGTTCCGAACCACAAGAACATAAGAAATTTATGTAACAACTTCCTGTACAATGTGTACATTGGCAACGACCAATTTAGCAAAACTAATTAATTATCGATTTAAAACTAAAGATAGAATCTCTTGATCCAGAGGATCACGTCATAATAGACTACTATCCACAAATATTTTACACTCTATATCTATTCATAACCGACATGCAAATATATCAGATCCAGAGAATACAGTCAATTTCATTACGGTATCCATCAGTACTAGTACCTTGTCACGAAAAATAAGTCACGGTCTATATCGATTGTGGACCAAGTCAAAATTTACAACCATGTACATCGTGTATTGTGTATGTCCTCCGTGGTGGCGGAGGGGACCTACAATTGTACGTGGGTTCCGAACCACAAGAACATAAGAAATTTATGTAAAAACTGCCGGTAAATTGGCAACGACCAATTTTTACGAAACTAAATAATTATCAATTTAAAAATAATTAATTATCGATTTAAAACTAAAGATAGAATCTCTCGATCCAGAGGATCAAGTCATAATAGACTACTATCCACAATATGTTACACTCTATATCTATTTATAACGGACATGCAATTATATCAGATCCAAAGAATCCAGTCAATTTCATTACGGTATCCATCAAGTCACGGTCCATATCGATTGCGGACCAAGTCAAATTTACAACCATATACATTACAATATATACACTTACGAGGAAAAGTGTAGGTGTGGCTGTAAAGACTGTACAATAATGTAGAAATGTGTGTGCACCCATTATGGGTCTCCCATTTAAAGGTGTTTGTGGGGCAAGTGAAGATCATGAGTTTTTCAATACCTCACAGTACTATGGGGGCACCGCTCGGCAGAGGAATCTCTTTAAATGGGGTGTGTAAGGACAGAGAGTATCCCCTAACCCAAGACGCTGCCTCCCTATATCCCACAACACTTGTGTTGAGCTGTGGGATCTATCCCCACAAAGCCTTAATTTTACTACCTTAAAATATACCCTTTCTATCAACATGCGCGTCTAATCGATTTTTAAACATGTTTATAGAAGTGCTACTAATTACTTCTACCGGCAAACTATTCCAGCTATTTACTATTCTATGCGTAAAAAAATTTTTGCCAACTGCTGTCTCGAACCTTGTACCTGTCAACTTACACCCGTTATTTCTAGTCCTATTATATTGAGATATTTCGAAAAAGCTATCTCTACGTTATCAAACCCATTCATAATTTTGAAAACCTGGATTAGATCACCCCTTAACCTCCTAGTCTCGAGTGTAGTCAATTTTAACTCCTTAAGCCTATCCTCGTACGACTTTGACCTAAGAGACGGAATCATCTTAGTTGCTCGTCTTTGAACTCTCGATTTTGTCTATATCTTTGCGCATATGCGGATTCCAAAATTGGACCGCGTACTCCAAATGGGGTCTAACTAATGATTTATAAAAAGGAACTATAATATCGCGCGATTTGTACTCAAAATTTCGAGCTATAAAACCTAACACTTTTTTCGCCTTATTGACCGCTGCTGTACTTTGTTTCGCTACTTTTAAATCACCAGTGACTATAACTCCTAAATCTTTTTCCTGCTCTACGCTTGTTAAATCTTTCCCTGACATACTATACGCAAAATTACCGTTACGCGAACCTATATGCAAAATTTTGCACTTATCCACGTTAAATCTCATTTGCCATGTGACTGACCAATCAACGATTTTGTTCAGATCTTCCTGAATTTTACCTCTATCTTCGTCATTAATCGCCCTACCACCCAGCTTCGTGTCATCCGCAAACTTTGAAACTGTACTGACTAGGCCGACATCTAAATCGTTAATATATATAAGAAAAAGCAAGGGGCCCAATACAGAACCCTGAGGAACGCCACTCGCTACATTAGCCCAACACGACTCCGCTCCATCAACGACCACCCTCTGTTTCCTGCCTCGGAACCACTCTTCTAGCCAATTTATTACTACACCCCTGATTCCATGAGCCTTAGTTTTTTCAATGAGTCTTTTGTGCGGCACGGTGTCAAACGCTTTTTGAAAATCTAAATACACTACATCAACCGCCCGATGTCTATCGTAAACGTCAACCACGCTTTGGAAAAATTCTAAAAGATTAGTTAAGCAAGATTTGTTTCGCCTAAAACCGTGCTGCGTATTTCTAACCAGATTATGCACTTCTAAGTGTTCGACTATACGATCCCTAATTATTGATTCCAGTAGCTTACCTACAACAGACGTTAAACTGATTGGCCGATAATTTCCCGCCGCACCTTTATCGCCTTTCTTAAAGATAGGTGTTACGTTTGCTAACTTGAAATTATCTGGTACGCACCCCTCAGAAATAGACGCATTAAAAATCTTTGTTAGCGGCACAACAATGCTATCTTTTAATTCTTTTAGTTGCATGGGATATATGGAATCCGGACCCGGTGATTTACGCGTTTTCATTTTATCAATATAGCGCATTACTTCCCCTTCACTAACGACAATATTATCCAAAATATTACCATTATCAAAAGGTATTATAGCTATGACCGTAGGGATATTCGTTACATCTTCTATAGTAAAAACTGACGTAAAAAATTCGTTTAGCAAGGTAGCCATTTCCTTGTTTTCAGAGACTAGATCTCCATTTACATTTTTTAATGGACCTAAGACACTTTTTACTTGATTTCTATTATTGACGTATTGAAAGAATCGCTTGGGGTTTTCTTTACCGTCACGAGCTATGGAGATTTCAAATTCGCGTTTTGACTTTTTTATTACACTTTTAGCTTCACGCCTTAGAGATATGTAGTTGTTTCGTAACAACAGATTATCTTTATCGCACTTATATCGCCTATAAGCCCTATCTCTACTCTTTATAATGTCTCCTACTCTAGAAGTAAACCACAAGGGCTTGTTGTTTACTTTCGCACGCTTAATTTTGTACGGTACACATTCCTCATTTATAGTCCTAAATACCGTTACGAACGATTCCCACATTAGTTTTGCGTTGGAGTTCCGCATTACATTTTCCCAATTGACGTGTGAAAATTTATTTCGAAATGTACTAAAGTCTGCGTGCTGGAAGCTAGGAATTTTAGTCGAGTTAGTTGGTTTCGAGTGACTTACTGAGAGGACAAACTCCACCATATTGTGATCGCTATTGCTCAACGGTTCTATTACTTGAAGATCAGTAATTAGCCTATCATCCGTAGTTATTACTGAATCTAAAATACTGTCCAACCTCGTAGGTTCCCCAACCTTTTGAATAAGAAAGCTATCCTCGAGAAAATTAACTAAACGATTACCTTCCGCGTCTCCCTGCATTGTATCGTAATTCACGTTGGCGCAATTAAAGTCACCCATAACTAAAGCCTGCTCACTACCGATTATTCTCTTTAGTTCACGATATAACGCTTCGTCCGTATCAGCTGTTTGATTTGGGGGCCTATATATAACCGCAACAAGAAGTTTGAAATCGTTCAATTTAAGTTCTGCTATAGTCGAATCTATCGGTTCTGGAATTGAGTGCTTTACTTCTATAACGTTCGCAATATTATCTTTGATATACAACATAACACCGCCTCCTCGCCTACCTATTCTGTTTTTAACAAAAAGTCTATAACATTTAATTTGATACTCCCCTACAAAGTCACGTGTTTCAGTGCTAAGCCACGATTCATTTATCGCAATTAAATCATAGTCTTTACAAGCAATTAAAGAAAAAAATTCGTTTATTTTATTTCGTAGGCTACGAGCATTTAAGGATAGAACCTTCAATATCTATGGGGGGCAGCAACTGCGGGCTAATTATTTAAAAGGGTCCTAACTCTAATTTTGTTTTACAACAGATCTCTTAGACTGCTGCATAAGTTACCTCCAAATCCTCAGCTTCGCAAATGTTCGCTAACTACGCTGTTTCGACTTTCCCAGAGGTAACGAGACGCGCTCAATACAGTCTAATGCCGAAAATTAAAGCATCAGACAATCGAATTATCCGAGCTATTCATTCGTCCTGCTTCATTATAAGTCTTCTAAACTATGGACTTCTCGGTATGAAAATCTTTGCCTGTAATTCTATTTACCACCAATATTGGTATTTTTATTACGTGTATTTTTATTTTTATTGTTTAATGTTAGCGTTGTGTATTTTTTATTATTACTTTTATCGTTACTTGTATATTATTTTTATTATTTCTTTTTAGTCCTATTTTCGTTTTAGCTTTTATTATTAGTAGCTGTATTATGAAAGCTACTTCGTTTTCTACTGCCAATACATTTTTCAACTTCAGTTTCAGTTTCAACATAATCCACTGTGTGTGTATATATATATATATATATATACGCACACACAGTGGTACCTCATTTTTCATTTGTTCGTTCTCCCTCCTCATCTTGTGCGGAACGCTCTTCTACACAAGCGTCGTTCTTTACATATATATATAAGGGACCTGTAAGAATTATAAAGCTTTTTAAAATCAATAACTTGGTCTTACACAATCAAATGTAAATACCGTAAGAAAAGATGTGAATTATGGTGCATATCTAATATTTTTATCTGTTTATAGTGGTAAACTATTATATTTTTAATTTTTTATCGTTATTGCTTAACGATTTAATTATATATAAACCGAAATATACCTTTCAAGATAGATAAGTTTTACGAAAGGTTAAATTAAGATTTGTACTTCAAGCTTTACTTTTGGTTTTAGTAGTTTTTAGATGAATTTGAAGATAATGTCAAATAAAGAAATAAAAATATTATATATTATTAGAGCGAAAGTGCTGTCCTCTGGCGGAGATCAAACTTTGGTAAAGATATCGAGAGAGATACCGAGTTAAATTTTGCCTTTACGCATTAGATTGGAGGCGAGACCTCGCTGACTGCCGTTTTTGGGGGTATATACTTCGTATTTGAAGGTCTCTAACGGTAAATTTGAATATAACTAGTTTTAACTGAGGTTAACACAACTTTAAGTTTTCTAACATTTAAAAGTAGATTTAATATAAATACGATCGTAACAAACTTTATAATTTTATTATAATTAATTAAATTAAAATTTGACTTAATTCTTGAAGCAAATTTTTATATTTTTAGAAAATTAAAAATATAGTAACAAAAAATGGTCCATTTTGCAGTAAAAGTATCAAAAACATTTTGGGACTTTCAATGATAAAACAAAAAAATTGTAAATTTTTTGAAAAAGACGTTTGAACTTCAAATATATTGGGTTTTCATTATATTAGAATAAAGATCTAATCTATTCTAACTTCCTAATGATTTTTAGAGGCACTTTTTTGAGCCAAAACCCGATCAGCAATTATTATTATACAAATATGTCAGTTTTTAAATTTCGCTTAACTACAGATCGTTTGCAACCCATAACATAATAAAAATTAGTCAATATATTGCTCAGGCCAAATTAATGAGACCTATTGCTAACACCTGTATTATTATTACTAGCACCACCGGGATTCGAACCCCCCCCCTCCCCCGGACCTCAGTGTCATCGCTTATAAAGAAACGGTATTACGCACTGAGCTAAGAGCATTGGCCAACTCTTAAGATGCGTATGAACCACATTTTGTTCCTTGGTATGAAAAGTGAAAGAAAGGATGAAATTTAAGGGTGTGTATATATAATATATATATATATATATATATGATTAACTTTATACCAAAGTGAATCTATTCTATACCCACAATCAGGTATAATTATCAAAGAAGTTAAAACAATGAAGTTTCGGGCCAGAAATTCCACAGAATACGCATAACTTTGAATATATAACGGTAATAATTACGCTGATATACCATATATCCAGTTTCAGATGCTGAAACTCGTGCGTGCCCAGCAAATGATAATGTATTTTTAATTTTTAGCCACGAATAGTTTTAATTACGTATAATGAATCTTAGAGCTACGCACTCTCATCTTTCATCTTCTGCAAATTGGCGACAAATTTATGTATGTCACGCGGGGGCTCTACGACAAAAAATACATATTTACAATTTATGTGCGGCATGCGGGAGGTGCCCCCTCAGGGCATTGGTTTCTGCTCGTATGTAGGAGAATTACGACTTCTGATTAATCGAGGCCCATGGTGTAGTGGTTAGCATATCTGACCGGCGATCGGAAGATCTCGGGTTCGATTCCCAAGTGGTTACCTTATTTTTCATTTGTTCGTTCTTCCTCCTCATCTTGTGCGGAACGTTCTTCTATACAAGCGTCGTTCTTTACGTTAATTATACTGTGTGTTGTTTGCAGTTAAAAAAAAAAAATATATATATATATATATATATATATATATAGCTAAAAACATGGACAAAGGTTTTTGAAGGGAGACACCCTACTTCGGTCATGCTCACAGAAAGACAAATCGTATATATATATATATATATATATGATGAATAAAACCACGAAGGAAAGGAAACACAGAGTGGTGCTCAAGCGCTTTCGTCTAATGACATCCTCAGGAACACTGAAGTAAATAAAGAGTTCAAGACTATATATAAGTTATAAAAAAAAATATATATATATATATATATATATATATATATATATAGTAAATATAGAAATAAAAATTGTGGGAGGAGCATACAAATTTGTAAGGAAAACTACCAATTTTAGCACTTTGCCCGAATTCAACACAAGATCAAATGGATTGTTTACAACCAATTTTATAGCTAATGCCTGAATGATATATAGGTCACCAAAAAAAAAATTAAAAATAAAAATAAATTGAAAAATAAAAATTGTAAGAGGAGCATACAAATTTATAAGGGAAAATTACCAAAGGTTTAGCACTCTGCCGTTCTTGTCTAAATCCATTCTGAACGAATTCAAAACAACGGGATCGAGTTGAAAAAGTCCTTTGCTCATGTTAAAGTTATTTGTAAGTTGAATAATAGCAGACTCAAGAATATTTCTATTAACAATGTTGCTAGAGTGAAACAAAACTGAAGCATTATTCCAACCAATACAATGGGATAACTCTGACAAATGGACAAAAAGGGCACTGGACGACTGTCCCGTTCTAACGGAATATTGATGCTGTTTTACACGCGTGTGCAAATCCTTTCCCGTCTGACCAATTTAAAAGTTTTTTTTCAACTCGATCCCGCTGTTTTGAATTCGTTCAGACCGGATTTGGACAGAAGGGCAGAGTGCTAAACCTTTGGTAATTTTCCATTATAAATTTGTATGCTCCTCTTACAATTTTTATTTTTCAATTTATTTTTTTTTTTTGTGAATATATATCAGGCATTATCTATAAAATTGGTCGTAAACAATTGATCTTGTGTTGAATTCGGGCAAAGTGAAATTGGTAGTTTTATTATATTTGTATGCTCCCACAATTTTATTCTATATTTTACTATATATATATTTTTTTTTTGTAACCTATATATAGTCTTGAACTCTTTATTTACTTCAGTGTTCCTGAGGATGTCATTAGACGAAAGCGCTTGAGCACCACTCTGTTTCCTTTCCTTCGTGGTTTTATTCATCATATTTTTCACGTGTTACTTTCGTGAAATAATTTTCATATATATATATATATAATATATATATATATACCCACGATATATATATACTGTTTTTTTCTGATAAAATTAAATGATGTCTCATCACAATAGTAAATATTCATTGATAAAATATTAAAACTATATGAAAATGACAAAATGATTTTGTTCAAAGCTTAACATTTAAAATAGTCACACTATTTTGGGAGGTTAAAGGTCACGTTCTACTGGTATTCCTTTCCTGCATAATTTATTCTCTTGCTTCTCTCGTATCACGCCCACAACTGGTTCTCACTAGGTTTCTCTTAGGTGTGACATGGTTTCTCGCATTCTGATTCGACGTGAACAGAATGTCTTGGTCTGACGGTCGTTAATTCTTCTGTTAGGAGATAAGGAAGTTACTTTAGTTGAAAGTCCTCTTTCCTGCTTTGTTTTCAATACAGTTTACATTATGACAGAGACGTACTCGATAATTGTTTTAAGAATGAAATAAAGAGAAGTTGGATTCACAGCGGAAATTATGAATGATAACTTTAGGCAAATATGAATGTGAAGGTGAGAAGAAAAGGCGTAACGCCTTTATTGATATCTGTTGCGCAGTAACACCACTTCCGAAGGGCTTCAATTAAGGAAATTGCTTTCGGAATAACTACATTTGATAATATCCCCTCTCTCACGTTCGACTAAATCGAAGTTTTAGTTCTAAATGATCAGCGAGGAGGGCTAGAAACTGGTACAACGCTCAGGCCAACTAACGCGGCTCATTGCGCTAACTGATTATTATTATTATCAGCACCATCGGGATTCGAACCCCCGACCTCAGTGTCTGCACTTCGCTTATAGAGAAACGGTGTTATATCCACTGAGCTAATCACTCTAATTAATTATTGGTACACGCATAACTCCCGCATAATGTATCCCTAAATATTTTGTCACTAACTGTGGCGTAATTTACGCGTAACTTTACTTAACGTTGCTGTAATGAATGTTTTGTCAGTAACTTTCTCGTAACAAAAATGTACTTAAAACAAACACTATTTTCGAGGGAAAACAAACGCAGAAAGTGGTAAAAATAAATTTAATGCAAATACAAAAAAACTTATACAGGACCTACATATACCTACAATACTGATGAATATAATATATATATATATATATATATATATATATATATATATATATTATATATTATATATATATATATATATATCACATATATATATATATATATCCCCGCAAGGGGGTTCTAAGCTCGTGCTCTTGAGTGCTCTTTGTGCTCGTTTGTACGTGCTTTGTTCCTGGAGGTTTCACGTGCGCCCTCCCGGCCCTAGCACCCAAGGATGATGGGGCTCGACCCTGCAGTCCTTGTCATCCTTGGTCTTTTTCCACTTCGACTGTCCCCTCCACCCTTTCTTTTTCCTCTGTCTTTCCTCTCACTTTTTCTTTGTTTTTCCGCTGAGATATGCCCTTTAAATAGAGGCGAATCGGTTCTTCCTAAAAAAAAAAAAAAAAAAAAAAAAAATATTATATATATATAATATATATATATATTATATATATATATATATATATATATATATAATATATATATATATATATACAGGGTGTCCCATAAGTCCGGCATCAGAGGAGAAATTCATATTTTTCTATTTCTACAAACCATAATTCATATGCTCGATATGCCAATTTCCCGTCCACCATTCTGTTCAGTGACGCGGCTGTTTTTTATGGAAATGGTGAGGTAAATCGACAGAACACCCGCTACTGGTCTCAAAACAACCCTCACTGGTATACCTCTTCAAAGGAACAAGGTGCATCTCGGGTGATGGTATGGTGTGGCATTTGGAAGGATCGCATCATAGGCCCCCTCTTTTTCGATGAACATGTCACTGGAGGCACCTACCTACGTATGCTCAAGGAAGAAGCATTTCCCAGTGTTTTGAACGAAGAAGGAAATTTCCCAACATGGTTCCAGCAAGACGGCGCTCCTGCACATTACAGCGCCCAAGTAATGGAATACCCGTACCAACAATTCCCTGGTCATTGGATAGGACGTCGAGGGCCTGTGGAATGGCCAGCTAGAAGCCCGGATCTCACGCCACTAGATTTTTATCTCTGGGGCCACTTGAAAGCGCTGATATACGCAGAGAAAATTAGGAGTGTTGAATATTTGCGGCAGCGCATTATTGGGCATGTAACACCATTACTCCTGACATCATTCACCGTGTGCTTGCTGACTGGGTATCACGTCTGAATTTGTGTATTGAAAACAATGGTGGACATATTGGGCACGTTCTGTAAATAAAAGCTTTTGTTTTGCCTTTTTTTATTATTTTTCCTATGATGCCGGACTTATGGGACACCCTCTATATATATATATATATATATATATATATATATATATATATATATATGTGTTACAGGGAATCTGTGTAACTAGGGTTTTCATGAAATCCCTAAAATGTTCAGGGATTTCATGTAAGGTATAGTCGTGATATTTTCGTTAGTTTAACGAAAATATCATTACTTAACCTAACTACTCGTCAAGGCGTACAGTTGACCTAACCGGGCATTCAATAATTTTCTCATAGGTTATAGGTTTAACGAAAATACCACGACTTAACTTTACATGAAATACCTGAATATTTTAAGGATTTCATGAAATCCCTAGTTACACAGACTCTCTGTAACATATATATAGGTACTTTCCTGTTAGCCCGGACCCCAGACTTTTTGCCAGATTCGGACGCTACTTGCCGTATTGCCAAATTTCATTGCCATATTTTGTTTTTAAATGTTAAATAATGAACCTAACCTAACCTAACCGAACTCCTGATTAGGTTAGGTTAGATTAGGTTTGGTGAGTTACTTAACATTTAAAAAAAATTAAAATTTGGCAATGAAATTTGGCAATCTGGCAGGTAACGTACGAATCTGGCAAAAAGTCTGGGGCCCGGGATAACAGGAAAGTAGGTACCTATATATATATATATATATATATATATATATATATATATATATATATATATATATATATATATATATATATTATATATTATATTATATACATAAACAAAATCTACAAGTGGACTGAAGACAACAATATGAAGTTTAACACCGAGAAATTTCAGCTATTACGGTACGGAAAAAGAGAAGACCTAAAGTCCATGGAATATTATACCCCAAATGGACAGGAAATTCAGGGAAATTCCAGAGCAAAAGATTTAGGATTTGTAATGACAGATGATGCGAAATTTGAAACACAAAATAAGATAGCAGTAAACAGAGCAAAGAGAATAACGGGTCAGATATTGAGAACCTTTAAACGAAGGGATAGGAATGTAATGATTCCTCTACTGAAAACCCTGATAATACCCAAATTGGAATACTGCTCGGTCCTAACATCTCCCAAAAAGAAGACATTATTTACACTTGGAAAATAATGGAGAAACTAGTCCCTAATCTTACTCTGAATCCCATAACTCCCCAAACAACGGTGGAAGGTAGAAGCGGCAGACTGTGTCGTATTCCCAAATTGAAGGCGAGACAGGGAACATCCTTAACCCTGAAAGAAAATAGTTTTGTAGTGAGAGGACCAAAACTGTTTAATCAGTTGCCCAAAGACCTAAGAAACACGAAGGGAGTTGCAGTGGAAATCTTCAAAAGAAGACTAGACGCCTGGCTCAGAACAATCCCCGATGAGCCGGGCGTTACTGGCTATGTGAGGTGGAGAGCGCAAGAATCCAACTCACTACTTCACCAGGCCAACTCGAGAGGAGGGGCGACAAGCTTGACCTTCGCGAAATGAGAAATCATCGCGCGGAACTTTTGTAAGGTTGTAAGGTAAGGTAAGGTATATATATATATATATATATATATATATTACTGTAAAAGTAGTGTTGAACATTAAAAACACGTCTAAACAAATACAGGGTGTGCCTAAAGTGACGCAAGTAAAGAGAAATCCGATATGAACTACTTTAAACTAGCTTCAACTTGTTTTTTAACTGGTAAAAACATTTTTAACACCTCTTATAAACCTTACTATCGGATATACAGTTGTCATAAAGTACATATAATAAATATCACTTATTCATGGCCACTTTCGTTAATATAATTCAAATCGGATTTGTCTCTTCAGTCGCGTTACTTTATACACACCCCCAGTATTTTGAGAACACCTTCAGGGCTACATATATTTTGTCTGCGATTTACTTAATTTTGAATTTTTAGAGATGGAACAAATCAGATATAATACAGGGTGTTTCAGGTCGACCCTAGAAATATGGAAATTGGCGCAATTTGTAGTTTGTATTTGAAGTTTGGGACGTTTTCCAGTTTATGTACCGTTTTCTACAGTACATTACATACAGCATAGTAAACATTTTTAGATTGAAATTTATGCAACTTTCTAGTGTTTCTTTGCTTCTGTTAGGCACAGCATAGAGTAAAACAGAAGGTTAGGTTAGGTTAGGTTAGGTTAGGTTATCAAGAACTTACCTCTCTTAAAAAGTTGTTATAATCGACGGCGGTTGTATGACCAATCAAAAATAAATTATATGAAAAACGGTACACAAAATGGAAAAGGTCCGAAGTTTGTCATAGTAATTCCGTAACTAATATGAAGTATTTCTTTTTATTGCAGGTACAACTTCAAATACCAAATAAAAACTACAAATTCCGCCAATTTCCATATTTCTAGGGTCGACCTGAAACACTCTGTATATATATATATATATATACCGGGTGCGGCAAAAGTAACGCCCTTTTAATAATTGTATCATTTTTTTAAGGTGTATTGAGCCAACCACAAAATTAATTAAATTCCAGTTATTTTTAGTTTTTACTGAGAAAGTACTTATTATTTTTCTTAAAAACCTTATTATTCCTCTTAAAATGATGTAATTGATTTATTTCCTTCAATAAAAGAGAATAAACTAAAAAGGGCGTTATTTTTGCCGCACCCGTTATATATATATATATAATATATATATATATATATATATATATATATATATATATATATATATATATATATATATATGTATATGTGTATATATATATAATATATAATATATATATATATATATATATATATATATATATATATATGTGTGTGTGTGTGTGTCTGTGTGTGTGTGTGTGTGTGTGTGTGATTGAAGTTAAATGAAAAGCAAAATTTACAGTTCAAAACTTTACTTATGAAACCTTAAAAATATCGTAGAAAATCGTACGTGACTAAATTTAACAATAGCACATGACGCATTTCCAAATTTAAGTTAAAGGAGATCTGAACACTCTTTGATATATATTAATTTAGACTGAAATTTTATGTAACCGAGCTTAAATGTGTATTTATCACTTTATACTTAATCTGCTCGACTCTATTAAACTATTTTAGGATCACCTGAAGATCTTCCCCCCAGAGTGTCCACCTGAAGATCTTCCCCCCGAGCTAAGGTTGCAGAATGCGGGACGTCTGGCAACCCTACCCCGAGCCCGATCCACCTGAAGATACTCCACCCGAGTCCGCTCCACCTGGAGATACTCCCCCCAGTTTTGACAAATAAAACAAACAATTCATTTTATGGGATATAATGTCCGGTTAGGTTAATTGAATGCCCGGCTAGGTCAACTGTATGCCTTTGACGATTGGCTAGGTTAAGTTGTGATATTTTCGTTAAAAGTAACGAAAATATCACGACAAAAGTTACAGAATTGTTACGGAACGAAATATTGGCTATGGGTCTTACTTTCTCAACAACAAAAAGTTACGGAACGAAATAGAGGGAAAAAATAAGAGTTACGCTAATTTTGCACACCGAATTCAATGTTACAAAAACGTTGTTAAAATGTGTAACTGACGTGCAACTTATATGTAAAAATTTCAGGAGTGTATGGGCGATGGAGATGTTTCGGTAATCCTAACAAAGTATGAGGAAATACAAGTATCGTTAATGGAGAACAAACGAGAAATGTCCTCTTCACTATAAAGAAATGAGACTGTTGTCGATAGACTTAGAATGGAGCAGAACTAATGCAACGAAGAAACCATTTTCTAAGATTTCATCTCAGCAAATTATCAATGAAGGGAGAAATGTGGAACAAACCAAAACATAACTTGATTCACCAAAATTTTTAACTTCTTTGCGAGCGTAATGCAACACGATGCAAGGCCAAATCCTATGAAAAATAAAAACAGCAACATTTGACAAGAGGAGACCTCAGGTTCCATCTCTCCATCTCCCTTCGCCAACGGGAACAACTGAGGTAGAAATGGGACTCTCATCACATCTCCATCTTTAACTAAAAATGATGATGCTCGATCGATGCACTGATGAAACACCGGAATAGAACAACGACATTCGACACACTGATGTTTAGGACATTTCGAGAAAAGGCAATGATATGCAGAGTCAGAATGATGGAGCCCCTGGGACTTGGGAGGATTTGGATATGGCTTCAGACGGACGAAAGTTGGACACTATTCGATATGGAAGGCAGGTCAGGAATATGAACAAGAGACTTTTTTCTATCTCGTACTAACCCCAAAATGAGAGAGAGAGAGAGAGAGAGAGTTACAAGGAGTTACAAGAAAAAGAAGTACCTCAAAAGGCCTTGCGGCCCATACCGAGGAGGTACCAATGGCAACGGGAGCCAGGGAAAATTTTGTAAAAGTTTATTTTTCTTTCAACTATCCTAGCAGTAGTAGAAAACTGGATAGTAAAGTAGAAGGCTCTCCCCACCCTCCGCTCCCTCCCTGCCAGAGGCAGGTACGGAAAAAGGTTGAAGAAAATACCTTGACCCTAGAAAAGTAGCGAAGGAAATTTTACAGGAAAGTGGAGAATATATAAATAGCTCTATATTTAGCTTGCTCACAGAGACACCGAGCAAGCGAACTCCTGCAGAGTTTTCTGAGGTTTTAATCTTAAACTATGAGTGTGTTCAGTACTTTGTCTAGCCTATCTTTAAACAGATTTACACTTTGACTGGAAACAACCTCTGAGGGAAGTTGGTTCCAGATATTAACTATTTTATAGGAAAAGAAATTTCCGCAGACTGAGGTCCTAAATGTCTTTACACACTCAAATAGTGTGCAAGATTTCGTCTAACCTTTTCTTGAACTGATCCACAGAGGAACTGTTCACAACTTCCGAAGGTAACCTGTTCCATGTGTCACAGATCTTATACGTAAAGTAATTCCCACACACACTAGTCCTAAACCGTTTCAAATCCAACTTCCAACCATTGTTGCGAGTTGGGTTATCATTTAAACTAAACATACTTCTAAAATCGACATCGTTGAACCCTCGTAAGAGCTTGAAAACCTCGATCAGTTGACCGCGCAGCCTCTCCAGAGAGAGAGAGAGAGAGAGAGAGAGAGAGAGAGATATGTACGATGGTTAGGAAAGTTCTGAGGAAGTGGCCCTACCTTTGAAGTTCAAAGGATGAAACCTCAGTACGATAGTTATCTGTCTTTCATTTTAATATGAATCTAAAGAGGCACATGTTTAAAAAAATGTAATTACAGTAGTTTTAAGTTTAGAAATGTAAGAGGTATCCTTTATTTTCCAGTGTCCACTAATGCGTAATACTGCGTAATTGGGTATACGAGATAAATGCATGCACAGTGTGAATGAACTCTGAAACAATTATTTTTATCATAATTTTTCCAACTTTCCTATAAATTTCCTTTCACCACTCTTTTCTGTCAGCAGTGGCTGGAGGATGAAGAGCAACCTTATCTATTTTATAAATAATTATTGCTTCTATTATTCCTGTATGAAAGTTTGACTCGTTTTGAAAGTATGGTATGAAAATTTTCAGTATTGTTTACTTTAATTTGATTGTCTCTTTTTCTAACTTCTTTCTTGGGCTAACCTCGAGTGCATCTTAGGGTCAATGTTAGCCCGTAACTCTGTAAATCTGTAAAAAAAAAATAACTTATTTCTCCGTTCTTCAAGTTCATCATTTGCTAAATATTATAATTTTTTTTTCCGATGTAGAATTCTTGAATACATTTTATGAAGCAACACACATATCGATTATGAATTTCATAATTGGATTCATGGAGGTCTTCAGTCGATGTTAAATGTGGGTATTTTGACTAGATGTATACCCAAGGTCATTGGAGATTATATATATCAGCTCGAGAGAGCGCTCGTAAGAATAATTTTTTGCGTGGTTCGAATCAAAAATAGTTTTAAATGTTATTAAAATTTACTATTAATTATTTAACTTCTATTCTGTGTTTTTTTTTTTTGGTCGTAAAATCTGAATGCATGAGAATTAAGTCAATAAGATATTGCTTCAATGTGAATCCATGACCTATAAAGTTACTCGTCTATGTCAGTTTGTAAAACATAATTTAAGGCATTAGTAACGAAATTATAATGAGATGAATGAAATTGAAATTACATCCGTAGTTGCGGGCAATCATCATAATTTTCTTTCATATTATACAAGTATGATGTAAAGACAATAGAAACGCCGACCCCGCATAGAGGCGGGAACGGGCGAAGAGAAAGAAGAGAAAAGACAATATATATATATATGTATATACGTATACTTATGAGGAACGTAAGTTTCAGTATATTTAATTACGTTTATATTGATTACGCAATATTTATTGTAAATAATGAAAATAGATGAAAAGATGGTAAAAAAAAAAGTTTTCATAAATGTCACCTTGTTTTTATTAAGCTTTTCTGTCGTTCTATTCTGTTTCGTAAACTACTACGTAATTTTGTCTCTAATGAAAGGGGCTTAATATTCACCCTTGTTTTTTAACGCTTATAAACGCTTCTAAGTCTTTGTATATTATACTCGTATAAACGAAGGACAACAAAATAAACGATCTGACCTATTCGCTAACCTTTCGGAAGGTCACGAGAAAACGGTTGCGGAACAATGAGCTTTTCATCTGTTTACTTTTTAAAAGCCTGTTTCGGTGTGATTAAAAAAAAGTGCTTTATCTATCGCCATTACACCATTTTCCTTCGTTACGTGAAAGGAACTGTGGAAAACATTTTCCTCACCATTTTATTCTCAAAAGTGGAAACAAATAAGTTAATATACGAAGTAAGCGTTTCTCAATATATTTTCCATTTAGCGTCTAATTCTTTCTAAATATTTGCTTTATAAACTAGTAAAAAAAAACTGGTTACAAAAAACTTAATAGTTAAGTTAATGAATGGTCGTCATTTATGAGTTATGAAGTTGAGTTTTATCCGTTGCAAAGGTGTGGTTCTCGAATTTCGGACAGAATTTTAAGGGACATTTTTGTTTGATGAAAAGTTGAAAGAATTTTTGTTCCTACGTATAAACTGTATACGTACAATTTTTCTTTCTGATTTTGAACGCAATGACGTCGGTTTTTGCTTTCTTAATTAAACGTCGACTGACGTAAATTTTAAAAAGAGATACGACGGAAGAGAAAATTTCCCTGCAATTGATAAGTCGAAAAATAATATTTATATTTAAGGAATGCATTCGCTGTTTTTATTGTAAAATGAAAGTACAGAAAATGCAATGCGGGCGAAGGATTGTTAACGAGAGAACAGGGTGATTAAAAAAAAACTTGCTTAAAAAGAAATAGAACGCTTTCCATCACCTCTAAATCAGTTAAAAATTATCAAACTATTTCAGTAGATAAATGGCACTGCGTGGCACTGTATTTCCATTAAGATCTCAAATATTTTTAAGGGATTTTGAATGGATAAAAGGATACCCTGAAAAATCGAAAGGTGTTTTTATTGCTCTAAATGTCTTCATCTGACGTCATTCCCTTTCTTTAAATGTCTTCGTCTGACGTCACTCCTTTTACTAGTAAATATTGTAATTACAAAATAATTAGTAAATATATTTCTTTTTCAAAAGATTTTTAAAATTTTAATAAATTTTATATTAGAGAAGTTCATGTTAAAAATTTAGTTAAAAAGATTTTAACTTTACAAAATTGATCGTTAACTGATGTAGTAAATAATTCTTTTCATTGAAAAACATGACGGTTGAAATCGAGCTACAAACATCTCATTGACGTGACATCATAAAATCAACAAGTTATAGTCGGTTAGATTAAGTTTGGTTATGCTAGATTAGATTAGATTAAGTTAGGTCGTGCTAGGTTAGCTTAGATTAGGCTTAGTTAGATTACACTAGGTTAAATTAGGTTAAGTTAGTTCTTTCATAGCGTCGATTGTACAGGGTATCCCAGAAGTCTGGACTCATGGGGAAGATAGACATTATATTTTTAAAGTGAAACAAACACATTTCTAATGTTAGTTTTACATATTCAGGAAAGAAAATACCCTCATGGCTCAGTATACCAATGAAGAGAAGGTGGAACTGGTATTGCTACACGTTTCCGGAAAAAGCCAGAGGGAGGCATGTTCGTGAAATAACTGACATGCCTCCCTCTGGCTTTTTCCAGAAACATGTAGCACTACCAGTTCCACCTTCTCTTGATTGGTATACTGAACCATCAGGGTATTTTCTTTCCTGAAATATGTAAAAATGACATTAGAAAAGTGTTTGTTTTACTTTAAAAATATAATGTCTAGTTTCCCTCAGAGTCCAGACTTCTGGGACACCATGTACAGTATATCTCGTTAACCAAATAGTTATAACTCCATTAATGTCACATATACCGTATTTTAGTAACGTTTCGACATGTTATTTAGTAAGAACTGATCAAAGCAGACGAAAAACACAAAAGATATAAACAATTATAGCTTATAATTATCTTCAAAAGTAATTAATTTTTTCTGGAGTAATTAGTAATTTAAAATATAATATCGGTGGGGAGACATTAAAGCGTTTTATTATATTTAGTAGGTCACAATTTTACAGTTTCACCGGGTTGCCAATTTTTTGTTTTCTACGAAGGGTTGTTTATTTATTTATGGACAAATACAAAAAATATGTACAAGTTTTTGCATCGATTAATTTGTCGGTTAATCAACTCATTAATAAACCCATTAATCAATTAATAGAGTATATATATATATATGGAATAACACGCATGAACACGCATAGTTTTTTTTTAAATATACAAGAGGTTGTGCTAAATTTTATTCCGACGTAGCGTGATGGTAGTGCTTGTGACTCCTGCTTAGGAGCCTGGCCATTTTTATTTTATATTTTATTTTATATTTTATTTTATATATACACAGGGTGGGCCGTAAGTTTCCATACATAGGAAAATTTAAACGTTTGTTTTTATGTTTCAGATACCCTAAGAATATGCGTTTGACGAAAGAGCAACGAATTGAAATCATACTGATGGCTGGGTCGGGAAGCAGTCGCATGGTTGCAATGAACTTTAACAGACAACATGGAACGAACATCATACACGACACTGTGGCAAAACTTATTAACAAGTTTCAGAAAACTGGAAATGTTGCAGATCAACCGCGAAGTGGTCCAAGACGTACAGCCACCGATGAAGACACAACAGCTACGATACTTACAGCGCTTACACGGAGTCCCAGAAAAAGTACACGACGGTTGTCTGCAGAAAGTGGTGTCAGCAGATCGAGTATCAGGCGCATTTTGAAAGCAAACAAATGGCATCCATACAAATTGCATATGGCACAGCATTTGAGTGAAGACGACCCGGATAGACGGATGGAATTCTGTGAATGGGCATTAACCAAAGTGAACGAGGATGCAAACTTTTCAACTAAGATCTTGTTTACTGATGAAGCAAATTTTTACGTCAATGGAGAGGTTAATCGGCAAAACATACGTTATTGGAGTAATGCTAACCCTAACTGGCTGAGTCCGACGAAGATGCAAGGTGCCGGTAAAGTGATGGTGTGGGCCGGGATATGGGGTGACAGAATTATTGGACCAATTTTTGTCAGTAGAAATCTTAATGCCGAAAGGTATCTTAACATGTTGCAAGAAGAGATTTTCCCATCCCTGCTAAACGAGGAAGGTAACTTCCCAGTTTACTTCCAGCAAGATGGAGCTCCACCTCATTATGGTCTTCACGTGCGTCGGTATTTGGATCAGCAGCAGTTTCCGGATGCTTGGATTGGTCGGCGTGGTCCTGTGGAGTGGCCTCCCAGATCCCCAGATCTCACCCCCCTTGATTTCTATCTTTGGGGGCACTTGAAGGCCATGGTGTATCAGGAAAAGATACGAGACATAAATCATCTAAAGGAACGTATCACCAACGCCATTACAAGCATAACGTCAACTGTGCTAATGCGTGTTCATCAACAGTGGGGAACACGTATTGAAATGTGTTTTCAAAACAATGGCAACCATGTAGAGCATATTATATAAATAAAAATGGTTGTCCATAAACAAATGTTTTTTTTCCTATGTATGGAAACTTACGGCCCACCCTGTATATATATATATATATTATATATATATAATATATACACACACACACTCTGTATATAAGCTCTATTCTAGGGTACTTAAAAAAATGAACTGCGCAATATTTTCTCCTCTTACATATATATTTAATAATAATAATAATAATAATAATAAATCGTTACACAGTGGAGAAGTTCTGTTCGATTGGGAACTTGCAAATATTACGCCAATATTTGGAAAAGGAACAAATCATTTCCCGGAAGTTATCGTCTTATTAGTTTGACTTCACTAGTTGGTAAAGTTGTGGAGATGACGATCATTCGGGACAAAATACTTAATCACTTAGAAATGAGTAATTTAATTAACCCTTTCACTACGGTAGTCGGATATATCCCATTGCGCATTTATACCCATTAACTGCGGCAATCGGATTACCCAATGGCGCTCAGAAAACGCCTTACATTAATTTTTTTTCCTAAAAACTGTAATTTTCATGGTTTTTATAATTTCAACGTATTTCTAATGTCATATACGTAAACCTCAAGGTAAAGTTAAGGTAGAAAAATTTTAAAAATTTCCCAATAAGAATTTTCAGTTTTTTTTTTCTTGTGGATAATTGGTACTTTTGGAGGTACCCCATCCCCCAAATCTAAATACGCAGCGAAAGCGTTAAAGATTCTTACCACTGTTTTCGACGTAATAGCTTTTGTCTTGCAAACTTGCTCGACTTTTTTTGATATTATATATATATATATATATATATATATATATATATATATATGAGTAAAAGAGTGGATGTTATATATTTCGGTTTTCAGAAATCATTTGATAAAGTGCCACATAGATGATTATTAGCTAAACTTCAGTCTCACAGAATTGACGATAATGTTCTCAAATGGACTGAAACTTGGCTAAGCGGACGTAAACAAAGAGTGGTCATTGATGGAAAAGCGTCAAACTGGAAAAGTGCAACTAGCGGCGTGCCTGAAGGAAAAGTTCTGGAATCAGTTTTTTTTATTATTTATATGAATGACACCGACAGAGTAATTAAGAATATAATTTAAAAATTTGGGGATGATTCCAAATTGGGGTGACGAACAAAATCAGTGGCAGAACGTTTGCAGACTCAAAGATATTAATAAGCTACTCGATTGGACAGAAATTTGGCAAATGAACTTTAATATAGACAAATGTGAAACGTCGTATATCGGTAGAAACAATGTTAAAGAAGAGTATTTTACGCGCGACAAGACACTAACAAGTGTTATGGAAGAGAAAGATTTAGGTATTATTGTTGTCGACACTTTAAATCCAGTAAGCAGTTTTTCGAAGCTATTAGAAAAGCGAATAGAATCTTAGAACTTATTGCTATATTACTTGAATTTAAGTCCTAAAAACACTGATAACATTATATAATTAATTTGTACGCCCCACCTAGAATACTGAATTCAGTTCTGGTCCCCATATTTACGACAGGACACAGACAGAATGGAGAGAATGCAGCGACGCACTACTGAGATGATTCTCAAGCATAGAAACGCATCATACGCTGCCTGCCGTTTACAAACATTAATTTTTTTCTTACTTGTAAAAGGTGAATTCAAAGAAATTTAATCCGAGTCTTTTAAATGATTAAAGGTTTTGATAACGTCGACGCCGAAAAATACTTCACCTTCACAAATGCAGATAGAATTCGCGGTAATAACACTGGCCAACAAAATGAAACCTTTTTTTCTCATCACAAACATGATCACACTTTTCTTAATGCATTTTTCGCGCTGATTCCGAATCTGGTTTTATTCTTTTTCTAGCACGTATAGTTATATAGATACACTGGTTTTGATATTTTTAAGTTTTTGATATTGCTATAAGAAAATTTATGGATGTATAGATCACACTTAGGAATGCTAAACAACAAATACATCATATACCTTATTCAATGTACTTATAAATAAAGAATATATAAATTATTTTATTAAAAGCGCTGTGAGTGTGATTTCCTTTTGTAAATTTGGCCTGGATTGTCACGATACAGCATCCAACAATGGTCCGCCATCATGCTTTCATTCCAATATCCTTGGTAGCGCTTCTCCATCATCTGAATATCTTGATGGAAGCGCTCTCCTTGCTCGTCACTCACTGCACCAAGGTTTTCAGAAAAGAAATCTAAGTGGGAATGCAGGAAGTGAATTTTTAACGACATTCGACACTCCATTTCTTTGAAGGCATCAAGGAGGTTCTTGACGCCATCCTTATACGCAGGTGACTTGTTGCTTCCAAGAAAGTTTTCACATATCCATTTGAACGCCAGCCAAGCCTTCAATTCCACCGGACTTAGGACTTTTTCAAATTCAGTGTCATTCAAAACCTCCCTTATTTGTGGCCCAACAAAAATTCCTTCCTTCAATTTTGCTGCAGTAACCTTCGGAAATTTCCTTGAAAGGTATTGGAACCCTTCAGAATTGACTTTACCCATTGCTTTAACAAAATTCTTCATTAAACCAAGTTTAATGTGAAGAGGTGGCAGATAGATCTTTTGGGGATCCACTAAAGGGACAGACTGGACATTGCTTATCCCTGGGACATATGTATACCTAAGTGGCCAGTCACTTTTGGTGTAATGTTCTATAGTGGCGCGACTGTCCCACAGGCAAAGGAAACAACAAAATTTTGTGAATCCTGACTGCATACCCATAAGCATTCCTATAACTTTTAGATCTCCACAAACATTCCATTGATGACTGTCGTATTTGATTGCCTTAAGTAGTATATCCATATTGTCATATGTCTCTTTTAGATGGACGGAATGGGCAATGGGGATGGATGGCATTATATTACCATTATGCAAAAGAACTGCTTTCAGGCTTCTCTGCGACGAATCAATAAAGAGGCGCCACTCAGATGCCACATACGTCTGAGATATGGCTGTAAATAGTCCATTGATGTCATGGCAATAACAGAGAGGACCGTCTACTGAAAAGAATGCTGTTAATTCAAAATTCCGCTTTCGGTAGTAACTAATACGAACATTGTTCTCAAGTAAATTGTTCTCCTTTAGTCTTGAGGCGAGAAGCTCTGATTTCTCTTTAGACAGCGATAAGTCTCTAACAAGATCATTCAACTGTCCTTGGGTTAACTTTTTAGGCTCTAAATGTCTACCTTCAAAAGTGTACTCTGGTTCTGTAGATGGTCCGGAAACGCCAGTTGCACCTTCATCACTTTCCATGTCATCTATGATAGAATCTAGCCTATCACTTGGGGGAATTGGAATGGTCAATGTTTCATCATGTTTTACTGGTCTACGTGCTGAATCCAAGTTTGGATATACAATCTGGTGTTTGTTCTTGGCAGAAAACCCCATTAAGTTCACACTACAAAAATAACAGTCTTCATGATGATCTCTCGGCTCCCTCCATATCATGGGTATGGCAAATGGCATTGAAGCTTTCTTTTTGTTAAGCCAATCACGTAATCCATTTGAACAGCCAGAACAGATTTGATCTGGCGCCCATGGTTCATCTTGGTCACCTAGATGGCAACCAAAGTATAGCTTGTATATTTTCTTAATGTCGGTTGTAATACTTCGTCGCTGTGTTTTAGTTGTCAACTGGCCGCATACGAAACAGAACTTGTCGGGGTCATTCTTACATTGTCGAGGCATGTTGACTGACCTGAGCAAACTATAAATTCAAAAAAATGTACACCAACTTGACACAACACAGTTCTTGGACTGGACTGATCTTTTGACACACAAAGCACGGCGTTGTTGCCTGAATCACAATGCTACTAGACGTAAAAGCTCACACCTGAAATACATAAGATGTATAATTAAGATAATTGAAATAAATAAGATGAATAAACTAAAAAAACACAATAAAATAAACACAATCAAATGTTGAGATATTAGTATTTTGCCTATTTAAAATGGTTAAATCTGTGTAGTTATATATATGCCTTCATCTTGAAAACTATACGTGCTAGAAAAGATCTGAATGCAGTTTTGGAATCAGCGTGAAAAATGCTATCCAGCCACCACAAACTTTACTCTGATGAAAAATCTTTGTTGACCAGTGTAATCTGAAATTAGCGGATAAACATTTTAATTCTAATGAAGATAAACATTTTAATTCTAATGAAGATAAATATTTTTTCTTCAATCGTATAGTTAATTTGTAGAATGGATTGCTAGCTGACATAGTTCAAAGCAATTCGGTTGAGCATTTTGAAAACAGACTAGATGCTCATCTTGCTTTAAACCCCCAGTTAGTGAGTAGACTTTTCATTCGGATTCTCTCCTTTTTGCTTTAAAATTTTTCACTTGTCTTTACAGTTTCTCTCTTCAGTATTAATTTTTTAATGTGACCTCCTTTTGAGCACGGCTAATGGCTTCACATTTCGAGGACATCGAGTCAACCAAAAGATATAGTCTTTCCGTAGGAATTGCTCGTCTTTTCGAATGCACAATACACCAGATGTCTTATTGGCTTCATTTCTGAAATATTATTTTTTTCAGCTGTTTCCACAAATGTTCAATGGGGTTTAGATCGGGACTTTCGTCTTTCAACTTTACGCGGAATCCGAACCACTGGTCGCTAAGATGGTTATTCATGCAACCACTGATCAAACCCACCATCGGATAGGATAACCTCGCTGATCAAACGAGAAACGGTGTTGCGACATGGGAACTACGTAGCCCGTTTGTTTGTAAAGTTTCTGCGCTTGTTCAACATTATTCCTATGGAAGGTCACAAAGTAAGTCGAGTCATGATTATGTCCAATATATATATATATATATATGCCGTTTATTTTATTTATTTTTATTTAAATGAAGGCCATCCCGATCCAACAAAGACGGGTTTGTCTCGATAAGAACTAAAGCCCGCAACCCATCCAAATACCACGGTGTTGCGACATGGCCACGACATAGCCCGAAACATATATCGCTTCATTATAGTCTCGTACGTCCATTCATTCCGCGCAAAATGCAACAAATTAAATTATTATTGAACTGAATTTTGAAGGCTCTAAAATCTAAATAAACCTTCGCGTTCCGAGATCCGTATCGCGAATTATTTCTTCCATTATACGTATTCTTCTCGTTTTATCCTTCACAAATCACAATCAATTCGCTTTACAGCTCGAGAACTGGACAAAATTGTTCCATTACAGTTTTTTCTAAGGTTCACAAGCAATAAATTGATTTTTAAATTGAGCATTTTCGTTTCGATCCCATCCAAAGATTTAACAATCAATCTTTACGACCTTGAAAACATTACAATTTCGTCGCATTTTTAATTTGAAATTTATTAAAAAATAATTAAATTTATAAAGTTTAGAGGCAACTGATTCTGCTTTACCCTTTATTGCCTATAATTATCGTTTAATTTTACTTTCACAATTTCAATCCCTTTAATTATAGTTGTTAATTTCCTTTAAATCGGGGTGTCAATAGGTCAAGGATTCCTTTCAGATTTTTCTTTTTAAATTCACCTCAAACTGCATTATCCAAATTTCAATTTTGCGTTTAAATCCTTTTAAAGAACCTAAAAATATCTTTAAGGGCAAAAACTAATAAATTAGTCCGTTATCTCAAATGGCAAAACTTATAAACATCTTTTAGCTTAAGGCCGGCCGCACGCAGGATCCTCTCGAGACTCACGACTCACGACTCACGACTCGGGTCTTGAGAATTCGAGTCGCGAGCGTGTGATTTTACATTGACAGAATGGGAGCTCCGCACACTACAGCGACCCCGATTCGATTCCGGGGAATCTGGGGAATCGCGTCGCACTCGCTGCAGCGTGCGGGGCTCCCATTCTGTCAATGTAAAATCAAACGCGACTCGAGTCATCACAACCTAAGTCGTGAGTCGTGAGTCGCGAGACGATTCTGTGGGCGGCCGGCCTGATTCGTTCTGTCATATAAATGGCAGTTGTGTGATAAAAAAGTTGTGGCAGAAACTTTTATACTTTCTAAAAGGCAACTTTGAAATAATTTTAATAAAAATACCACTAAATTTACGTTGTCGACTGTGTGTATGCAATAGCAAACAAGATGAAGATATACTTATATAATAATAATAATAATAATAATAATAATAATAATAATAATAATAATAATAATAATAATAATAATAATAATAATAATAATACGGAAAAACTACGAAATCAAGATACACTGAAAATCAAAGCTATGAAAATGAAAAAAATCACGTCTGACGACGAGGAAGGATAGCTGAGCTGTACAAAGGTTTAATATGAGGAGGAAAATTATTCTCAGACTTTCAGGCTTGGAGGGAGGGAGTCCAACCAGTTGGATAGAACGAGAAACAATTGAACTTTTATGTTTTCAGTTTGTGTGGTGTTTTCATTGTCCGGTTTATAGATAGATGCATTAGGTTCTTATTGTTAATTGGTTAACGCAGAATATTTAAATGACCAAAAAATACGTGCCTTTACCTAATTTTGATACGTTGATTCCAGACATGCCGTAAAAGAGTTTCTATCACGCGTAGGTTTCGAGTTACACTCTTGATTAAATTAATTGGTAATTTTTAGTAGGGAAGAGGAATTCACGTAACACACGACACTTTCCAGCTAAGAACGCTAACCAAACTTTTCTGTATTGATTATTTCGTGATCTTTTTATCATTTATGAACTGTATTTTGAAATGTAATCCATTTTGTACGTATTCTGAAGACTCGTATTACATTTTGAGAATTAAAAACAATCGCGAGTTTATAGAAAAGTGCTCGTAGTCGTATCTGAAAAACTTGTCAGTGTCGTGACTAAAAATGTAGACGCGATAGAGAATTTTTAATATTACCTTTGAAATCAACATGCCCAAATTAACTAAGTGAAAACTCTTTTGTGTCAGTTGAAAACAAAAAGTTGAAAATTATTTTCTAATATAAGTAATTAATCGGGTGGTTTATCACTCTTTGCCTCTTCCTTAATTTAATTATCAACTACAGTTATGTAAATAAAGTTTGCCAATATTGTTTTATTCTTTAATTTTTGATGAACGAGAAACCAATCAAGAAATCAACACCGCTTCCTAGTGAAGTTAAGCGACAATGGTTCTCGGTAGTAGTTGGAGGGTGACCGTTCTCTACGTCCAGATGATGTAGCGATCCGTGGTTCGGATTCCACGTAAAGCTGTAGGTTCTCCCTATCATATTACTCCGCTGGGGGTTAGTACGGGGGCTAAATCACGTAGCTAACAACGCTGAATAAATACATATTTTTAGCATAAAGAGCCATGACACACTAAACTCTGAAACTTTGACATCTTTTTTTAATTAGCCACATTCTTCTGACGTAAGGTTAAGCTAAATACTTTTTTCTTCTCTTCTTGAGCGATTTTTTATTGCCTTGGCACAAAGCCTCATTAGAACAGTATTATCAATACAAGAGATCAAACTGATTCATAGTTTTCGACCGTGGCATTACTCGAATCTGAACAGCTGATGCTATCATTTGAAAAAAAAAAAATCTCCTAATACGATATTTATTGTTGTACAATACTTTCTTTACGATAATTATATTATAAAGTTATACCAATGGCTGTATACTCTGTATTCCGATATAACCGACATAGCTCTCAAACCAAACTAATGCGTTAACTTTTGGATTATTATTACTAGCACCATCAGAAGCCGAACCCCCCCCCCCCCCCTTTCGGTGTTTTCACTTCGCTTATAGGAAAAATGTGTTACCCACTGAACGACTGGTGCTAGCCTTTATCTGGACATTCAGAAGTATCTTTCATAATAAAATAAAAATGGATTTTATTGAGTTTCCTTATTTATATAGAACAGGGGTGTCCAACCTTTTTCATGAAGGGCCATATTTCAATTAATGACCCACACTGAGGGCCAGTGTGCAAATTTTAGACAAAACTTTAATTTCAAAGAACTTATTTTATTGAAATAAAATATGACCTTAGATAATGAATTTTCAGTATCCGCCAGCCAGTATCCACCAGCCGGGCCTGATACAAATCTTTGGCGAGCCGGCCCCCGGGCCGTATGTTGGACAAACCTGATATAGAACGTAATGATCTCTGTTCGATGAATTACATACTGTCCATACATTATCTGAACCCATTTCCTACACTCCATGGGGTGGGTACCACATTTGAATTCGGGATCGAAAACATTTAAATCGATAATACATAACATTGGTCTGCGTCATTTTTGAGGTCAAGGTTTTTTTAGTTGTTCTTTTATAAGTTTTGCATGCTGAATTAAAAAATGTTACTCATTTTGCTCAATCAGGTCAGGTTTTTATGCTATCTCAATTTTTAAAAAAATTAGATAATCGTTATGAAATGAGCAAGTTTATTTTTTTAAAACAGACTTACATTTTAGCCAAGTGTTAGCCAAGCTCTATAGTCTATATAATAAACAGACACAACTTATTTCTAATTACGATTGTCATTAGTGTTTTTCAGCATGAATAGAATATGCAAGAATGACCCAAACAGGTTGCTACATCTGTGGTAAAGTCACTATGTCAGACCGGCAGTTAAACATCACACATTTTGTGAGGAAAAGCTATCACGCCTACTTTGGAGTTAAACTTGGTGACCAGGACAAAGCCTTTGCCCCTCACATATGCTGCAAAACGTGCGTTGAAAGTCTGCGGCGCTGGAGCCACAAGAAGGTAGAGTGTCTACCTTTTGGTGTCCCAATGGTGTGGAGGGAAGGAAGCGATCATACTACTGACTGTTATTTCTGTATGACAAACCTACAAGGTAAGTTAGTATGAATTTAGTATGAATTTCACTTTATACTTACAAAATATGCCTGACAATATATGAGCTATGTCTTTATCTTATCTTTATCTGTCTTTATCTGTTTCCTTTTAGGCATAAATCGAAAAAACAAGCAACACGTAAAGTATCCAGACGTGCCATCTGCCATAAAGCCAGTGCCTCATGGACCAGAAATTCCAATTCCAACACCGCCCGACAACTTTGATTCGTCGTTCGACTCAGATGAAGAAATGGATGACGGTGACATATCTGGTATGGTACATACCAACCTACTGCCGAAACAAGTCAACCCAAACTCTTGAGCCAAGCTGAGTTGAACGATTTGACAAGAGATTTGTGCTTGTTCAAAGAATCTGCTCAGTTGCTACGGTCACGTCTTCGCGAAAATCGTTTGTTAGCTCCAGAAACAACATTCTTCTGGTATCGCAGCCGCGAAGAAGAGTTTCGAGAATATTTCACGTTGGACGAAGAAGCTTCGCTGGTTTACTGTAACAACGTCAACGGCCTCATTGCAGCTATGGGTTTAGCGTATGACCCTACAGAATGGCGGCTCTTCATCGACTCCTCAAGCAGAAGCTTGAAAGCAGTACTATACTCTACAATGGTAACAAGGTCGCGTCTCTTCCGGTGGGTCACTCGGTGCAGATGACTGAAAGTTATAGTAACATGGAGCTTTTACTAACTGCTTTGAAGTACAAACATCACAATTGGATGATATGCGGAGACCTAAAGGCATGTTCGTGTCTACAAAAAAAAAATATATATATATATATATATACTGTATATATATTTAGGCCCTGATATATATATATTTTTTTATAGGTTATAGCCCTAGTGCTGGGTCTACAAGGCGGCTACACCAAATACCCCTGTTTTCTCTGTCTGTGGGACAGCCGAGCAGACAAGCAACACTACGTACAACGCGACTGGCCAGCAAGACGTGGCCTGGAACCAAGTTCGCGCAACGTTCTGTCACACGCTCTCGTGAATCCGCAGATGATTCTACTTCCGCCGCTGCACATCAAGCTCGGACTTATGAAGAATTTCGTCAGAGCACTCAACAAAGAAAGCCGAGCTTTCGCTTTCCTGAATCAGAAATTTCCACGCGTCAGTGAGGGCAAACTGAAAGCAGGTATTTTTGACGGCCCTCAGATCAGGGAGCTAATGAAAGATGCTCAATTCGACGAAAGTCTGGAGGACAATGAGATCAATGCCTGGCTCGCATTCAAGTCCATTGTCACGAATTTTCTGGGCAACCACTGAAGTCCAGAGTACGAACGTGTTGTCGAGGAGCTCCTGCAGAGCTTCCAGGCTCTTGGTGCACGTATGTCCATAAAGATGCATTTTCTCAGCTCGCATTTAGACTACTTTCCGGACAACTGCGGTGATGTCAGCGAGGAGCAAGGAGAGCGCTTCCACCAGGATATTCGAGTGATGGAAGAGAGGTACCAGGGCCGCTGGGATGTGACCATGCTTGCGGACTACTGCTGGTGCCTCAAGAGAGACGTTCCAGCTGTGGAACACAGACGAAAGTCTTTGAGAAAGCCCTTTCGTCCACATGAACTGTACTCGTGTACCATTTTTTATATACTTTGTACATTTTCTGTCAATTTTAGTCCGTTTTAAAAAAATAAACTTGCTAATTTCATAACGATTATTTTCGAATCATCTATTTTTTTAAAAATTGAGATAGCATAAAAACCTGACCTGATTGAGCAAAATGAGTTACATTTTTGAATTCAGCATGCAAAAATTATAAAAGAACAACTAAAAAACCTTGACCTCAGGAAAATTTTTTTCAAACGCAGACCAGTGTAATAGAAGACCACCACTGATAATAAAGTTCCATCCCAACCTTACGGAACCACTGTTACTTTCCATAACAACGTTGAGAATATACCTCTATACCTCATCAGGTCGGGATTATGATATCTCATTGACTTGGCATTTTATTGTCATGTATATTGTGGGTTAGATTAAGTTAATTTAAGTTAGGTTAAGTTAGTATAGGTTGGATTAAGTTAAGTTAGGTTAGTATAGGTTAGGTTAAGTTAGTTTTTTAGCTTATCACTGTTATTCTTTTGTCGATCCAATCAAGTGAGACTAGGATTGCCAGGTTTGAAATATCGAAATACGAGACAGCTTCGAGTTGGACCGTGAAACTTTGGTTAGCATTCATCTTGTCCACATTCTACAAATCAGTGATGTAGTCGAGACCACCATAGCCGAGACCGAGACCTAAGCACCCGAGACCACTCTCGAGTCCTCCATCACTGCTACAAATTTATACTTAAATACTCGCTCTTGTTCACTTCAAAAATGTTACTACTCTCACCGTATGTTAATTTTCCTTACGTGACTAGTTAAAATTTACAGTTACTCGGGGTTTACTTTTTACTGTGTCCCCTATACGACTGATACGGGACTCCAAACGCCTAAAATATGGGATATCCCGTAGAATGCGGGACACCTAGCATCCCTAGGTGAAATCAACTTCTCCATTTGCACACCTTACAAACTGCTTCAGTAGTTTACACAAAGGGAAATAATGCAATTTAACGTATACGTTAGTTATAATTGTTAAAACTTCTTCAGGGTAATATATATATATATATATATATACACACACACACACACACACACACACACATATATATATATATATATATATATATATATATATAATTTTTTAACTGCAAACAACACACAGTATAATTAATGTAAAGAACGACGCTTGTATAGAAGAACGTTCCGCACAAGATGAGGAGGGAGAACGAACAAATGAAAAATGAATAAAAAATTGAATAAAACTGACCATAATTAAAGGTTTTCAAGTCATTTTAATAGACATTATAAAGGCATTAATTGTTATAAAAATCGGCTGTAGGAGACATGCAAAATTTAGAGTAATTTAGAGGTCAGGTCACGCGAGAAGATTAGCGTATAATGATCAACTTTAAACTCATTCTTTGCCTTGACATTAAAACAACCCACAGAAAAAATAAAGACAGTCCACTGAGTACTTTCGTGTATATTTCAACGTCTCATCAGGGAGCAAAAGTACTCAGAGGATTGTCTTTATTTTTTCTGCGAGTTGTTTTAATATAAATATTAGTTCTCGCGAGTTTTGTGAGTTTTTTCCATACAATATTATGTTTAATGCATACTTTGTTATCGTCAGTGGAGTAGCTAAAATTAAACTCATATACATTACTTTAATCACAATGCAGTTTATATTTACAGTATTATCTCTCTCTCTCTCTCTCTCTCTCTCTCTCTCTCTCTCTCTCTCTCTCTCTCTCTCTCTCTCTCTCTCATCGATGTTCTTATTTTAAAGTCTACCTCATGATCTTTTATTTTGTTTTATATTCCTGATTGTGGTTCAGTAATCCATTGTAGATGTTAACCCCGACACTGATTTTGCTCTCAGATGTCTTTGGGTCATAAGGGGTCAACCCACGGTACACCATTTATGAACTACAATGATATCTAATTCATCATGGGACCTACCTAAAAATTGTTGACCACCTATATACATCAAAGACCCCATGCAGTTATTAATATACATACTGATAAATTGAATTCACACTGAATCAAGTGCAGAAGATAAAATTTATAGGATTTTCGTTCCTTACTTTGATTACTGACCCGATAAATTATGAAACGTAAGAACGTCTTCTGAGTCGTTAAACTTTGTAACCTAATACGTTAAAACTTTACAGTAAAACTCGTACAGTTTAGTATTATTTAACTAGGGAATAGATTTAGCTAAAAGTTTGCGAGTCATTAACTTAATATTTATTGGCTGTTTAATGATACGTAACTACGAATGAAATGAATTCATTTGTTTTGGTCTCCGGGATCAAACACATTAGGAATAGGTAAAGAATACCACAACCGCAGAAATGATACAAACGTGTGTTCCGAGCGAAGCGAGTCCTACAAACCCCTGTATATGTCATACAATGACCCGAAAGTCGAGTAAATCGTATCTAACTTTTTCATTATTCATTTTTATCCTTTTGGAATCGATTCCAATTCCGATTCCAGTCCCGTAAGTAGACAAAATTATGTATTTTTACATAAAACTTAAGCATTACTTGGGTTTAATGAAACTGCTGAAGATAAAAATGTTTATTTTAAGTTGGTAATAAATATTGGACACAAAAATATTGTATATACTTAGTTTTTAGGGGTACTATTTAGAACCCCTGACCAGGGGTGCAGTGCTGCCGGAGCTCACCGGAGCGCCGCTCCGGCACCTCTGCAAGAGGAAGTTTGGAGGAATTACCATAACAAGCAACAAAAAAATTGTCTCCATTAATTATTATCAACAGTTTAGTGAGTGAGTGCAAACACGAAATACTTAGTCATCGTGTGGCATATATAGAAACAGGATAGGAAATGGCAGGCTTTTGTCAGGCCCACCAGAGCTCCGGCACCTATAAAATTGGCACTGCACCCCTGCCCCTGACGTAGGGATGTGGCAACTCCACCGCCAACCTCCCTCCGTATCTCCCGCATTACGGGAGGCGAAGGACTATGCTGGGGAAGAATTGAGCTGAGGTATCCAACTATCCATCTTCCCCTCTTCCTCCCCACATTGGGCAAAAACTGCCCTGAACGTCTGAGATGTATCTACACCGTACCTTCTCACCCTAATTTCTGGAACATAAGTTTTTGTTAATGATTAATGAGTGACTATTTAGAACTCTTATTTGAACCCTCTTGCGTATTTAATTTATACCTTTTAATTTCTATACGTTTTTTGCATATTGTAACCTAATAACTTTGCGCGTAACGAGTACGTCTTTCGTGTAAACTTTGAAATTTATCAAATTGATAATAAAATTACTTTGTTGACATTATTCTATAATCCAATTTGAACTCGCAAAACATTTGAAAAAATAAAAAATCCTTAATTACATTTTATTTTTAGTTTTTAGTTTTTCTGTATAACATTCTCCTTCACTGTTGGGACAATGATAACCTTCTGCTCTGCTTGAAGGTTTTTATTGTATTTTTTTTAAGCTGAAAATTTGTCATTTTTTTACAGTTTTAATCACGAAAGTACATAATATTAAGGAGTGTCGACATACAACGTTCTGTATCTCGACAAAAACTGAGAAACTTTGGAAGTATTTTGTCGTAAACATGTTTAAACATGACGTATCATCATTACGATTAGTTGCCTAAGGCGATAACGGTAATATTTGGGTTATTTGGGGTTGTTTACCCCTCCTCGTAACGGCAAAGGTCACGTAAAGAGGACCTACAGCTTTACGTTGAATAGGAATCATCTACGGGTCGCTACATCATCTGGACGCGGAGGGCGGTCACCCATCCAACTACCGATCAAAGTGAACGTCGCTCAACTTCGCTGATCTTTCGGGAAGGTAAAGATAAATTCAAGTCCGACTAACTAATGAATGAAATGAAAAATGAAAAGAAAAAATGAATGAAAAATAAGATTTTTGGGACAGTTAATAATATAATAACATTTTTGTTAGCATTATATTTCCTTTGCAGTGCAACACATTTTACAGTTGCATCTCACTCTTGGAATCAATTAGACCATAAAAAAGTTTAGTTTCAATTCTGATTCAGGCCCAAAAGTATCAATTCCGGAGTTGAAACTGTCTCTATCTTCTTCTCCCAGGTAGGCAATTAGCCCGTCAGTCGGGTGAGCAATGATTGTTCTCCAGTCCAGTCGATCTTCGAACACACTCATTTCTCTCAATTCATTCATATTTGGGATGTTGTCCTTCATCAATATCTCTTCTGTTCCACCCCTCCACCGCTTCCGAGTTCTTCCGCTTGATCTTCTCCCTTCAGGCCTCCACAGCCACTTCTTTTTAGTTGTTCTCCCTTCAGGCATACGTTCTAGATGTCTTTATCATTCGTACCCTATGTCCGATATGTTCACTCCTTATTCTGTCCTTCCTCGTTTTATTCAAACGAATGTAAGAGCTCTCATTTCAGCAGTCTGAATTCTGCTTTTATTTCCGGAGTTCAGAGTTCAACTCTGATCCGCAAATCATTATAGGAGTGAGAACAGACTCAAAGATGATCTTTTTCGCCTGCGGAAGAGGTACGTGTCAGTCTTTTAATATAGGTTAAAGAGCCCACACATTTTTACTAAATTTTGATGTTCTCTCTGTTATTTCCATTTTATTTCTATTTCCTTCTTTACTGAATATACATATATTACATATTTAAACATCTCAATATTTTTCATTCTTATATTTTCATTCAGAATGTCGAATTCGTCCTTATTTTCTTTGGTTATGGTTACAATCTCCGTTTTATTAACATTCATTTTTAAATCCAGCTTCATCAAAGTAATCCTTTTAACAATTTAATACGCTTTCATCTGCATATATATATATATATATATATATATAACCATCGCTGGATTCATATTCGATATTTTTTGTCTTCGAACGACGGTTTAACATCGATTTATGGTCGACCCTTCTGCATTTCACCTTATTTGCGGGATTTAGTGGACGAGAGAATTGGTTTGCATTCCCCTCTTCTATATACCTTACCTTACAATTTACAGCTGTTCCGTGCGATGATTCCTCACTTCACGGAGATCAGCACTGTGGCCCCACTTATGGTGTACCTCTATTTTCACTCCAATGAATATACTGTACAGCCCCCCCCCCCATCCCCGATTTACGCGCTCTCCACTTGCGCGTTTTCGGATTAACGCGGTCCCAAAAAATATTAACTTTTTTTTTATAATAAACGCAATGACTGTGTTGCGTTTATTTATAAAAAAAAAATTTAATATTTTTTGGGACCGCGTTAATCCGAAAACGCGCAAATGGGAGCGCGTAAATCGGGGTGGGGGTGGGTTACTGTATATTTGATTTATGTAAACTTTTCCAGTAATTTAGTTCTTTGCAGCCATCTATCTTGAGTCTAAAATTCCTCTGAATTTCTTCTAGCTGACAAATTTCCATTTTTTTTAATATAAATGAGGACATTAAGACTGAGCTGTATTCCATTTTCAGGAAGAAATCATTACATTCTTGTCCTTTCTTTTAAAGGTTTACTTTTAAAGTTTTCTTTTAAAGGTCCAGTTATTATTTATTTATTCATGTATTTATATACTTTTTGCTTCGTTGGTTGCTATCTTGTTTTGTGTCTCAAATTTCGCATCGTCAGTCATCATTATTCCAAAATATTTTGTTTTTTAGTTCCCCTAAATTGACTGTTCATCTGAACCAAAGTCTTTAGATTTTAGTTCGTCATATTTTCCATATCTTAAGAACTGAAAATTTTCGGCTTTAAATTTCATATTATTGTTGTTTCCTGACTCTCGGGAGATGGTGATGTAGAATTTAATTTTAAAAAGAAAATACATAAAACTCCAAACAAAAGAGTATAATTATATATTTTATTATAATTTTTTTACTTATATTTTCAGACTTTTTACGAGTACATACCCTCAGGGTAAAATTAGATAAAACAGTAAAGGACAATAAATTCATTTAATGCCGCTCTTTGACAAATTTCAAAATTTACGTAAAAACGAAAGTGTTACGTACAAAATAATGAGGATTACACTAAAAATAATTAGGTTACATTACAGACATCATAAAATTATAAAAACGTGCTGTATTTACTCTAATGAAGAGACAAAATGGCTGAAATACGAGTATTATAGAAATTTTTTACTTCAAATTAGTATTGCTAAAGAGTAGTCAACATTTTATCTTCAGTAATTAGAGCATAGATTCAGAACCAAGTAATGATGCTTAAGGTTTACGTAACAAACGCATAATCTAGTTTATTTACGGAATTGGAATCGATTCCGAATATAATGGTGGAATCGGAATAGCAATTAAAATCGTCACTTTCCTGTCGGAATTGGAAATAAAGCCATTTCTTCGTTTGGAATCGGAATTGGAATTGATTCCAGGAGGTTCGGAACTGCCCAGCTATGATATAATTGATATATTATATATATATATATATATATATATATATATGCCGCAAATGGCTAATATGGGAGTGAGTTACTCGTGAGGAAAAGGCCTCGGAAGCCTTTTCCTCACGAGTGTAACTCACTTCCCATATTAGCCATTGCGTGTTATTCTACCTGCAACAAAAAAGGTCCCAAAACAAGACATCAATTTGAACATTTCTTTAAGTTCTAATGTATTACTTTTATACATTTAATTTTAAATAAATTTTCTTATGAGACAGGACTTATGGGACACCCTGGGTATATAAAATTAAATTTTTCGTATAATTTACCCGAGAAAACTTCTTTTGGATATAATACAATTATTTATTATCATTAATTTGCTATAACAAATATATAAAATATATAAAAAGTGTTAAAATCTGTTAAATTTTAATTAGCTTCAAAATAAATTATATTTAAAAGATGTTAAATTTTTAAATTAAAATACGCAACTTTTTCTTTCATCTCTGAAACACTAACAAAAACATTATATTTAATTTTCATTTTGTTCAAATAATTGAGGAGCAGATTCGAAAAAAGTTTTAAACCTTAGAAACAAAAGTCAAATATTTCCACTTCAGATTAATACTAATACTACTAATACTACTAATACTAATACTAATACTACTACTACTAATAATAATAATACTTCTACTACTACTAATAATAATAATATTATTATTATTGTTGTTATTATTATTATTATTATTATTATTATTATTATGTTCAAAATAACATTAATTTTTAGAATTTATGAGAATAATTTGTAGAAATTGAAGGGATACTTTTTTTTCAATATTTTTTTGGAAACAGGATTTTAAAATAAGACTTATCAATATTAATGTACTGAATTATATTTTACAAAGGTCGCAACGTTCCTTGCGGGTTAGTTCAGAAAAAGTCGTAGAGATAAAACGGTGGTAATAAGGACTGAAATGAGATTTGAAATTGACGTGTATATATAGAGCGAGTTCGCAATTACCCACATATAAATAAATAATAAATAATAATTCACTTATTTAGTGTACCCTATTTATTACCCACATTCGACGGCGTCCTCAGCTCACTGGGTAACGCCGTTTCCCTATAAGCGAAGTGAAGACGCGGGTCGGGGGTTCGAATCGCGATGGTGCTGGTATATAATAATAATAAAGGAGTTAGTGGAGTGGGCCGCATTAGTTGGCCGAAGCCACGGGGGTCTGATCAGTAGTTCGATGGGTGACCGTCTTCTGCGTTCAGATGATGTAGCGACCCATGGTTCAGATTTCACGTAAAGCTGTAGGGCCTCTCTATCACATGACCTTTGCTTTCACGAAGAGAGTTAAACAACCCCATATATCATATACAGTGTGTGTATATATATATATTAGGGTGGAGTGAAAATATTAAACTGTCTTGCCTCAATCATGATTTGGTGTATTGACCCTCTAGAAGCTCTAAAAAGATAATATTTTCGTTTTAGGACCCTCCACCCGCCGCATTTTTGCCGAAAACAAAATGGCGGAAAGTAATATTTTGAAAGACCCTTAGTATAATATCTATTGGTTTTTGAGAGAAGATATCGCGTTATATTGTGCGTTATTTGGTTATAACTATGATAACGAGTAAATATATTGACACAACACAAGCGATACTTACTAATCACCAACTACTTAAGAACACGCAGACGCTTATCTAAACATCAGTCTCACTCGAGGTCAATGCCATCTTGCATATGGCTGATAAGGGATGGAGGTAGGAGCCGCATGCTGCATATTGTAGCATGAGTGGCTACAAAGACTGTTGAGTATAATATGTTTAAATTTTAATTTTAGAGCTTATATATAATTTGTTTTAACTAATTCCGTGTTTTGTATTTTTTCAGATTTTCATAATGTGATATTTCCGTAGAAACTTAACCTCAGATCTAAATATGGCAAAATCCCTACTAACTAGACAGTCGGTGAAGCAACATTTTCTGCTCGAAATTCCAAGTGAATTGCCACATAATGTCTTACCCTCTAATGTGTAGGTTGGAAGATATTTTCTTCTACTGAAGGAAGGCTCATCTGCAAAACTGACAAATAATCATATTCTCGAAACAATAGCAGAAGCATTGGTCGAAGTGTGGAAACGTTCAGCAATACCCTCAATGAGTAAAAAATCCATAATTACCAAGCTGAAACGCTTTACCGACAAGGTTACGCAACTCAATCGATCCAAAAGCAGTGCGAAGCTTATTGAATTGTTCAAAAAATCATTGGTAGAACTTTCTGACATTTGTGCCTGTAAATGCAACTTCGTTTCGCACCAAGATTTTGGCTGCCGAAAAAGCGGATGTAAAGAAAAACATATTATTTGTGTTTGTCCAAAAGAATCAAGAGGTGTGGATGTTACCCTTTCAAAATCTATAGCAAAAAGAAATGCAAGAAAGTTGAAGGAGCAACAAGGAAGTAAGCGAAGAAAAATAATCATGCATGAAGAATTCGAAAAGGTAGTCATTGATGATATACTTTCACCTGATACTAATATTGATCTCTCTAGTACCGACGAAAGTTCAACAACTGAGTCTGAATATGAATGCTCCAACATTCAAATGAGAGCCCCTTTACCCAATCTCGCCATGGAAGCCGACAGATTTGGTGTTTCAGATAGGGCTATATCGGCCATTGCTTCAGCTACTTTGGTGGATTTGGGTATCATTACCGAAAAAGACAGTGACTTTTTTATTGCTCGAAGTAAGGTGAGAAGAGAGAGACAGAAATTGAGAAAAACATTACAAGTTGAAGCTGCACAAAGTTATAGTGATGTTAAAGCTTTATATTTTGATGAGAGAAAAGACAAGACGTTGGTAAAGACAAATAAAGATGATAAATGGTACCAGGATATAACTGTTGAAGAACATTATGTACTATTGAGTGAGCTGGTGGAGAATACCTTAACCATCTGAGCCCTAAATCTAGAAAAGCAAGTGATGTATCTGAATCGTTGTTCGCTTACTTGAATGAAGTGACACTAGACCAGAATCTCCAGGTGATAGGGTGCGACAGTACGAATGTCAACACTGGGTCTAAAGGTGGCATAATCCATTTCATTGGACAGAAGCTGAACCGACCATTGCAATGGAGCATTTGTATGTTACATACAAATGAACTTCCCTTAAGGCATCTGTTTGAGCGATACGACGGGAAAACAACTGGGCCAAGATCATTCAGTGGATCTATTGGTAATGCTCTTAAGACTTGCCATGAGATGCCTGTGGTAAAGTTCTCCCCAATTACGGATGGGACAGATAGCATCCCAGTTCTCACAGATGAGCTCATAGAAGATTTAAGTAATGATGAACAATACGTGTTCAGAATAATCAGGGCCATAAGAGAAGGATATGTTGACGGAAGCCTAGAGAAACTCAAGCCTGGTCCTCTTAACAACTCTAGATGGTTAACTCTAGCTAACAGACTATGTCGTTATTATGTCTCCCAAAAGAATCCCTCGTTCTGTTCATAGTAACAAACTATGGTTCTAACTGGTTCAATATAAAATTTAAACCGTATCTGCCTGATGGACCCATACATATCTTTGATGCGATAAAAAGGTTCAACCTGTTACCCCAAGATATACAAAAAGTTGTCCAACCTTATATATCACGGAATATCTATTTTGCTCACTCAGAAAATATTCTTCTATCAATGCTGTCAGATAATGAGCAAAAGCTGCGCAAAGTTGCAATCGATCGAATAATACAGACAAGAAAGCGTAAGGAAGCCAATACAAGGAAAATCAGAGAATTTAGAGTACCAGAATTGAACTTCAAAGCATCACGTTGGACAGACATCATCTTCTGAGATAGGATTGATATCAATGAACCACCTCTCACTTCTAAATTGTGTGATGAAGAATTGCTTGTGTACGAAACAAAATGTTTCAAAGTTGAGCAATACCCCATTCACACACAGAATGTCGAAAGAGCCGTGAAGTTGGTTACAGATGCATCAGCATCAGTAATATCGCAGGAATCGAGAGACGGATTTATTAGGTGAAGAATAAAAAGTCGCTCTCTGCTTCCCTCACTTGAAACCAAAAAGGATCTGATGCCTCTCCTGAAAAAATAATAATATTTGAGATGAGCGGTTTTATATCGCATTCAAATGTAATGGACTTAGGCATCCAACCAAGTGAGACCAGATACAATTTTATTTCAATACAATGTATGCACAATGGTGTTTTTAAAGTATAGTTTTGCATTATAAAGCATTTTTCTTCAATTTTTTTTTTGATAGAACACTTAGTTTTTATGTTATGAGCATATTTTTATTTATGGACAACCGGTTGGCTGATGGCTATTTTGCTTTGATGTAAAAATGCGAGAGATGGTTTGAGTTACAAGTATTAAATGACTGAATACATTATTTTTATGTTGTAATACACCAAAAAACAAGTGAGGCAAATAAATTTGAAATAAAAAGTTGTTTCACTCCGCCCTAATATATATATATATATATATATATATATATAATATGTCATCAGCTGTCATATAAAAAGTATAGAATTTTATTCTAAAATAAAATCTATGACAATCTATTTAACGTTAAACTCGAACATCTATAATAGTCTATAAGCAAAGCACTGCATTTATCAGCGTTAAAATTCATTTGTGGCTTGTCTGATTAATTATTGTACGGCTTCATTTAGATCGCTTTACACATTCATTCCATCCCGGCTGCTAGTCTTTACCACTTACTATTAGTGCTAAACGGAACTTCTGAAATCTTATTAAATGTATGTCAAGATTACGAGATTACATACGTATAAGATAAGCATGTAGTCATTCAAGCTCTAGAGGAGACCCCTAAAAAGTTCTCCTCCAGCTACATTAGTCCACAGTAACTCTTACCCTTCATACCAGGAAATTTGATTTCTTCATCAAGGATTATGAGGAACTTTATTAAACATTTTTTTGTTTTTTAAATAATTGCTGGTAAATTACGTTTATACTTTCTTCATCATATGTTGCAAGGATATTGCGAAAATTCTTGTAATTAAATTCTTTAAGCATGTTAAAGCAAGCCATGTTGGCTGTACCCAGTAAACCTGTCTCTTAACGGATGACAACAGATAATAGGAAGGAACTGTGCAAGCATATATTAATTTGTTTTGAAGATCAAAGTATATTTAGATTTTAATTATGCAGAAATAACCCATAAAAAATTTATGATATACTTATGCTACACTCCCCCCACCCTCTTCTTTTCTTGTCATGTATCAATGAGAGTGGGGAAGTGAGAGTAGGTAAGAGAAGAACGCACTTTTTTGCATTATAAGATTATTTCTCAATCATTTAGTAATTATTTTGCCTGTTTTTTTTCCATTTTCCCTATTTTTTCTATAGATTTTTCTTCGACAGATCTTTTTCCGTGACTACGTAACCTTACCTTACATTACTATGCTTTAACCAACAATTCTCACACCAACGGATAGAGTGTAGCAAAAGAGCCCTTAATTATTTTCTAATATGAGTGGTTGTTACTAAAGCACAATTTTAGCTACAGTTTTGCTCTGGAGTTTGAGAAAAACTTTTAAATAAATCTTTTCTTTGAACATGTTTTAAGAAACAGTCGTTAGCAAATGAACATTTCTTTGAAGGTTTTGAAAGAACTGCGTTAAGAAACACCTCACAAATGATTTGTTGCCAATAATATAGTTACCACTTGTACGATTCCAGATGCCCGATAATATATAGTTTTTATATAAATGAAACTTTCTACTTTATTTCAGTTTCTACACACACACACACACACACACACACACACACACACACACACGCGAGCGCGCGCATAAACGAGGTATCAACGTTTTTTTAAACTCATATATTTTAAAACCTAATTAACAAAATCTAATTTAACATAACCTTAGCACAGTCGAATCGAGAGGGCGTGATTAACGTTTCGTACGTAATTGAGGGTTCGAACGATCTTTTTTCTGACAGATTTTTTATATACATTTTTGGTTCCGAGGTACCAAAAGTGTTACCTCACAAAAAAATTACTCAACTACATCTGTGAATTATAACACATTCCACCTCACTTATGCCCAGTTGCCTGCACACACACACACACACACACACACGCAAGTGTTTGGTCTGAAGTGGGGTAACAGGCTTTATCTTCGTCAGAATGAACAGTTCGGGAGGAAGCAAAACTAAAACTTAACTAAGGTTTTATATATACACACACTGTAGTATAATTTCGTCAATTCCTCGTTTAGGAAAATATAATGAAAATAATAAATAAATAAATAAGATAAAATAAGATTCATTGGAAATGAGTAATTTCCGCTGATAAGCGTTCTAATTAAGCAAAAACACTGGATGAGACTGGTTGTAGCCTACGGCTTAAACCACCTTCTTTCTCTGCTTCTCTTTATTTATATACACTCGTTGGTCGAAGCTTTTACAGTAGACTATGTAGTAGATTAATAAAGAGAATCGATAGTCATAGATTAACCCATTAACGCCCAGAGGTCTTTTCCGAGAATGAATAAAATCGTCTGGCGTGAACAAAATCAGTAGTGACGCTGGGCACTAATGGGTTAATGAAGTCATATTGTATTTTATATTTAGAGTTATTTTTTTTTTTTTTTAATATTTATTCCCATACTAATTTTAGGACTGAAAAAGACAACAAATTGGAATAGGATTTTACGGGTTTTTTTCAGGTTATAGGATTACATCTTAGCCATTAATTTGCCACAAATTTGCGGGTCATTTAGGAATTAAGGTATGAATCTTTCGCTTAGGAGATTAATCACATCCGAATGTTCCCGTCGGAAAGGTCGATAGAGTAATTATACTTTGGCTCAACGAATGTCCACCCAATTTGAGTAACATCTTAGCGCTGGAATTTAAAATGGAACGTCATAAAGTATTTTTTACATCTGTATTAGTTCTGATGGGGGACTAACTATAACACAGGGTATTCAAAAGAAACGCGACCCATTGGAGAATGCGTATATCATTGTAACCTAACCCTTTTCTTTCTGTTTCGGGATGCGTTTCTTTTTGAACACGCTGTATATGTAGTATAAGCGTTGAATCAGACTGCAGGGTTTCGTTCTCAAACACTTTGCATTGAGGCTGCAGGAAAGCTAAAAGTGCGCACCGATTTGCAGGATAGGTAAATACTTCGCTTCAAAGTGGCACTTTAAAATTGTAACTAAAGATATAACTAGTTGTTCTCGATAGACAACAGCCGTAACTGCGAACTGGAACAGGATAGTTTGATACAAAGTTTGACCCAAAGTACTTTATAAATTGGATTTATTACTCCTGACTGAAGAGCGGGTGTCTTTTACCCGTAAATTTTACACTTAATTGCTTCATGTACGAATTAATATTATCGTCTGTTTTACGCCATATTCGCGATATTATCTAATGAGGCGTAAAATGAAACTTTATACGATTTTACGGATAAGGTTTTATTCCGAATTAGTGGTAACCATATGGTTACAGACATTTGCATCGGCCAATAGGATTCCCTTCTCGAATAGTTTATAGGGTTTCTTTTAATTTTACCCACCAACCGTAACTCAATAGATAACGCTGTTTCCTTATAAGCGAAGTAAAAACACTGAGTCGGGGCTTCGAATCCTGATGGTACTGGTCATAATAATAATAATAAAAGGAGTCAATATAATGGGCCGCATTCGTTTGACCTGAGCACTGTGCCAATTTCTGGCCCTCCTGACTGAATTATTATTATTCAGTCAAATTTACCGTGGAGTAGATAGGAATTTCCCATAATACCTTAAGTTTAATGTCGTTGGTTCATGGATAACAAAATCAATTATATGGTTGTTATTCCAGCACCAATGCAATTAACCGGGTCGTAACGCGGATAAATAAGGTACGGCACCCATTCACGATTAATGATATCCTTGCATGTAAACAACAATAAAAATATACAGGGAAAATGACTACTTTGACCTTCGAAACTAACGTAATTTTTGACTAAATAATAATAATAATAATAATAATAATAATAATAATAATAAAACATAAATAAAAATAAACCATTCAGGTTAATTATTTTATTTATTTATTTATTTTATTTTTTGCAAAGTTAATTATGTAAATACTTCCACATAAACTATGAATGCATCGCTATAAGAAAAGAATTACTATCAACCTTTCGAATTTAAGTTGATAGGAGACGTATTAGTCGATCCAACAGCCCCAAGGATCGAGGACCGTTGCGAGACGCGAGCAAAGTGAAGCTGTCTTCTTCTTCTTCTTCTTCTTCTTATTATTATTATTATTATTATTTTTGGTTTCATAGGGGTAAAAATAGTATCTTTTTACTATTTTTTACTACTTTATTGAACAAAATATTTTAATGATTAAATATTTTTTGCGATCGAGTTTCTTGAACAAAAAAAAAATGAACATTTTTACTTTCGTTATGAAATGAGTAAATGAGGAAATGAGATGAAAGAAACAAAAATATAAGAAGAAAATGAAATTGGAACTGAGAAAACTAAAAATGTATTTATTTATTGAGGTTTTGTGATGTAATAGATGTAAGCAGAACGCTTAATTACTTCTACACGAAACAAATTAAGTAAAATTTGGGGGGAAAAAAGTTCTCCTAGAAACATGAAATTTAAAAAAAAAAAAAAGTATAAAAAATTAGTGATTGGTAATATTATTTTTCTTTGAATATTTTATTCAATTTTGGTGACAAGTAAAATTTTCCAAGAACAAAAAGTCAGTCATTACTAATTAGTAATTTTTTCATGCATTTTAAGGAATTTTATATCTCGAAACCGCGCATTCCGGAGAAAATATTGCCTTTATAGTATTTCAAATACTAGTTAAAGCTACGTAATGAATACGAATCTATTTATACATCAAACAATGGCGCGTAAGCGGAGGACTTGACGAAAGAAATATTGCCTCACAAAGAATACATTTTTAATGACAAGTTTTTGATTTCGAGAGAACGAGGATTGCGTCTATCGCGATAGACTGAAACATTTTATGTTCGAACATCCAGCTGTGGGTGCGTAATAAAATTAAGTTCACGTATCTCTTTCACGCTACTTTAAACTATGGGACCCCCAAATGGAGTAACGAGTAAATCACAAAACATTAATCGCGTGCATGTTGAGTTTTTTTCAATGCTACGCCATTTCATTTTCTTTTTTTTTCTTTGTACGAAGAACGCTCTTTTATTACCCGAAGTTTACGGGTTAATCATTCGACCTTAGCGTCAACTACGGGTCAATAGGCATTAAACATAAAATAGGTCATCATTATTAGCATAAAAAAAAAAATTGAATCTTTTACAGCGTGCATTGCGGTGTCAGAATCACTGATTTTGTAATGATATTATGACATCTGAAAATACCAATTATTTTTTCAGTTTCTTACGGACTACCATGACCAATAGATTGGGATCAATCGATACTGTGCCTAATCCATTTCTTTCGCTCGCCTTAATTAATAACCGCTTCCATCTATGAGATGAAGAGATGGAGTAGACTGTAGAGGATGCTATCGTCTCTTTGAAAGTAAATCTCATTACTTATATGATGATAACATTTTACTAAATGAAAATTATTGGGTTTTTTAATATATATTTCACCGTCTGCGATTAAATTTCAAATTTTTTTTAAAAATACTTTTTTGTTTGGAAAATTACCAAAATTTGTTCATATAAAAAATTTCAAACTGTTGCATAACCCGTTGAAATTAACAATATTTATTATTATTATTATTATTATTATTATTATTTTGATACAATATTACGTTATGAAATTGCATTCTGATCAGCCATTTTGGCCCTTGTGACATATCTGTGGATTTTAGATTTAAATACTAAATTCCTTTGCGCGAATCAAGGTTCGTTTGCATTAAAATGTAACGAAATCTGAAATGAATTTATGAACGAACATTCTTCACTCTTGTTTTGTATTTACTGTTCATGATAACATATTAAAACGAACATTTCTTCTTTACTTCTTTACTGTTTCCTATTACTGTAAATAGATTCCTGTTCATTTCTAACAAATATGGTATACAGTAAATCCTCGTCCAACGCGCGTTTGTCCAGCGCGAATTTGTTTATACACGGAAAAATAAATGCGAACAATTATATATTTGCCGAAAGCGGAAAATTTGATTTACACGGTCCGCCAAATACGCTCTAATACAGTAGTACTGTACGCGTGCTAATGCGCGCTCTAGTGTTTTCTCCTACACTCTCCAACACTCTCGCATCTCCTTCCCTCTCGCGTCACCCTTTGTTTCAGTCCCGCTACCGCGTTAAGTTCAGTGAAGTTGCGTTGGATTGTTTTTGTCGTATTTTGCCGTCGTTTTGCTATTACCCTTAGACAGCAGTATGGCACCAAAACGTAAAGCATCTGCGAGTGATAGTGAAGAGAAGAAAAGTCGTAAAGTTATGACATTAGCCGAAAAAAATAAAGATTCTAGATAAGTTGCGTGGTGGTATGAGCATAACATAACTTGGCCGCGAGTATCACGTGAATGAGTCTACCATACGCACCATCCGAAAGAGTGAAGAAAAGATGCGTACTATTTTCATTTAATATATTTTTATTTATCATATGTAAATATCATTATGTTTATTTTATTATGTTCTTATTTCATATACAATATCGGTAGGGAAATTCATTTGTGCGTGAATAAAATATCTACATATCTAAGTATTAATGGGAGACTTTACGCGGCCGCGTTCACGTATCCCAACTTATCCCATAAGGTATTAAGTTCGTCCAACACGGATTTACCTAATGCGCCGTTCTCGAGGAACCTAACCCCCACGTTGGACGAGGGTTTACTGTACATTACTTTTTGGTTCGTTTCGGCCAAAATGTGTCTCATAAACGGTCAGAAATTCTAAACAAAAAAGGTTTTTCCTGAGAAGCCAAAAAATTTCCGTGCCATTACCTACAGGAACAACACACTTTCGAATATATATATATATAATATATATATATATATATATATATATAATATATATATATATATATATATATATATATATATATATATATATATATATATATTAGAGGCGGGGCCACCAGCTTGACCTCCGTGTGAAGAGAGACCAACGCACGAAACAACATAAGGTTCATAAGGTATATATATTTTGTACCCGGTTAGGATGCGCAGGGTTAGGGGTTAGGCCTGATCAGGTTAGGTTAAATAAAATTTGGTTAGGTTAGGTTGTTTTAGTTTTCGTTGGTGTTATTTGTTGAAGTTCGAACAATTTCGTAGGAAAATTCTGCCTTCGAGAAAAATTTCTCGACGTCTGGAGAAGTTGGTGTGTTGGTTAAAATGTATCTTCCTAAAGGTTCCATGCAGCACCTCATCTTTCAAAGGTTCCAGGCATCACCTCATCTTTTAAAGGTTCCATGTGGCACCTCATCTTCTTAAAGGTTCCATGCAGCACCTCATCTTTCAAAAGGTTCAATGCATCACCTCATCTTTCAAAGGGTCCACGTAGTACCTCATCTTTCAAAAGGGGTCACGCAGCACCTCATCTTTCAAAGGTTCCATGTAGTACCTCATCTTTCAAAGGTTCACGCAGCACCTCATCTTTCAAAGGTTCCATGTAGTACCTCATCTTTCAAAGGTTTCATGTACTCGTAGTACCTCATCTTTCAAAATGTTCCATTCAGCACTTTATGTTCCACATACATTATGAACTAATTATTTTCCACGAAATATTTTGGCACGTTTGGGATAAATTGTCATCATTCTAATCTATAAACAACATCTTCTAAATGATGTTTAGACATTGTTCCTTGTATTTTCTGTTATTTTACTATTTTTGGAATTGTTACTGTATATTTTTCTTTTGCTTTTACAATCATTATAATTAAGAAGAGTCTCGTAATTTGAGTAATTGTGTGGTGATGGAGGGGAGGAGATAACGAGGGAAAGTAATATAAGCGCATTTTTCAAAAAATTTGTTCCGTGATTTTGAGTTAATAACGCGCATTAACTGTGAGTCAACAAATACAAAATATTATTAATTAATCTTTCGGTTAAGAATATGTGCGTTTCTCGAGACAAAAAATTAATTTTTACGCGCGTCATTTAAGTCTCAAAATGACGGATCAAAAATTTTTGAAAATTGTATTTACGTCACTTTCCTTTGTCACCCTCCATTTATCCAAACCATCTTGTAATAATTAACAAAAAAGATCTTTCATTCTTTTAAACAAACCGTAAATTAAAATTTGATATTAAAATTTACTTTAATACTAATAATAACTGGGGTTGTTAACTGTTAATCTCCAACACATAACGCATCAGGTCATATAACGGAGGGAAATTTACATCTTTACGTGGGGGTTCGAACCACTATCCCTCCAAGAAAGCACCAGAGAAGCGCTTTAAACACTGAAGTCCGAGTCGAGACTCAAACTCAGGACCTGTAGACTAACGAGGCGGTGCGCTACCACTGAGCCAACATTGGTAAAGGAGTCAGGTAATTTATGGGAAAATTTGACTTGCTGCCTACGCATGGCTATTGCTTAAAGTGGTATTAACACAAATAAATTTATAGGTTTTAAAAAAAATTATTTCTTACAAAAGTTATTTGAAAAATGTTTATGTATTATATCGCACTTACACACTCGTATAATTTCGGAAAAAAGTTCGACTAGGAAGCTAATATTTCTAAAAACATGAAAAATTATTAAATGGTAATATTGTTTTTTTTTTTTAATTCTTTTCAGGGGACAGTAATAAAATTTCAAAATCGTAATCCATTTATTACTAATTAGTAATTTTTTGTTTTTTTTTTAATTTTAGTTTTCTAGGCGAACTTTTTTCTGAAAATGTACATAAAAAAAAATGTTTAAAATGGTTATTTTGAATTTGGATGACATTTTCTCTTCCTACTCTGAGCATGTTCTGTCACTCGGATTAACAAAGTGACCGAACCTTGTTCATTTTAACCCATTAGACTGAATAAAATCGTCTGGCGTTAGCTAGAACAAAATCAGTAAAGTAACGTTAAGCACTAATGGGTTTTAAGCAGATTGAACAAGAATGATTAGCGTAATGAAGAATATTGGACAGGAATTAAAGGTACTCCTGTTCAAGAACAGGCAAAGTCTTTCTAAACGTATCCAGTTCTTTATTCGTGTTCATCTCTTAAGTATTTCAATAAGAAAAGACACACTAAAAATAAGTAAATGTTACACACACAATTATTTTATTTTTATGAATTTTTATAATAAATTTAGCAAAAGATGCTAAGCAAATTTGATGAAACATTCGTAAATTTAATGAAATTTTTTAGTTAATTATTTCTTACGAAGTAATTTGAAATATTTATCACAATTGGTGTTTATTTAACATATTACAAATGAGCTTCATCATTATTACTTAATTCAATATCACTCTTTGGAATTACGAATTCCTCTTCAGTTTTTTGAACATTTCCAAGGTCTCCCCCTGGGGAATTCTTTTCATTATTTTGAGTTATCTTTTCAATGTTACTTTTATTTTGAGTAAAATCAGCATCGCCTTTCCTTAAGTTCTTCAACGGGATGTTATTTTGAGTTTCAAAGTGCCTCACTTTCTCGAAGACTGAGGGGGGAACTATTTTGGATTTTTTACTCTGACTGTATATGACGTTCAACGAAGATTGGGCGTCTTGTCCTTTTAAAGAAGTTGATAAGAAAACTGGTATTTTGGAAGGTACGGCATATTCGGTCGCAGAATTAAGTTCCTTCTCAAACTTTTCTATTTTTAACGCCACAAGTTTCCCCATCTGGGTTTCCTTGGGATTATAAAACTTCGCGTTTTGAGTTTATGATTATCCATCCGTAACCAATAGTGAGGCCTTGTGCCTTCGAAAGAACTATTTTGTCTACTTAGGCTCGGTTTGTTCTCGGGTTTCATTATTTCTCTGTACTTATCTAAAACATTATTACTGAAAGTTGGCAGTTTGGAATTAGTGGAACATTTATGCACTGACTTTGAAACTAAGTTCTGCAGTTTTTGGTTTTGGCTTATGGGAGTCATAGTTAGGACAGATAATTTTTCCTTTTCTTCGGTGTTTTTGTACTTTGATCCCTTAGTATCCGTCGGACTATATGGTCGTTTTGTATATATGGGGTGAATAACGCAGATTTCAATCTCTTTCTTATTTTCTTCAGTGTGTTCTTCACTGGTAAACGTCGACTGTTTCTGTTTAGAGACACTGGAAACCACTTTGGGAGGTTCCAAAATGTTGCTTTCATAAGTCGATATAAATTCAGTTGGTTGAGAACTTGTACTTGGAAAAGATTCAGACTTGGGAATCCCTTCCTTCCATTCGTGTTGGCTTTTACTACTACATTTTAATGGTAATTTATTGTTTCTCTCCAAAGTTTCCTCTGACTCTTCATCAATATCAGTTAATTTACCTTTGCTTAGAATTTTCCCGATTCTCGGAATGGTAATGGGTGGTGATGTAGAGCATTGTACGCCATTTGTTTTAACTTCCGGAGTAACATTTTCTTTTTCTTCATTTTCTGCTCCTGAATCATTGTCATTTTCTTCAGAGACAAGATCAGTCGAAGTGAATTCACCAGAAGAGTTGCTGCAATTTCTTGGAAAGTTGATGTTTTTCCTCTTTGAGAAAGACCTTCTAAGACAAGATTTACAGGTGTCACCACTAACGTCGATGAACGATGTTGATGAATAAAGAGAACACGACGATGTTGAGAGCGTTGAGTGAGACGATCTTACTGCGTCATTCGCGCATCTTTTATGCTTGAATACGGGAAATGTCGCATTTATGTTCCTAAAAGTCGTTGAGTAGGTCGTTTTAGCTCTTTGGAGGTAATCTTCATTGCTCATTTCAGCGTGAAAGGATTGTGGTCTTATTACGACGTCACTAAGGTTAATTATTCTGTTTTGGCCATGGAGGTGAGCTAAAGGATAATCTACCATCGGTCCATTCAAATCTACTGTTTGTCTCGCTCTTCCATAGCTTGGGTCCTTGTCACTTTTAATGATGTCCCCTTTGCACTGGAACCCAATGGCCTCAGCTTCTTCCGCGATATCTGGAAGATTGATTCCAGATGTTTCCGGCAAGAGGAAAATACATAAGGCTCCTAACAGACATAGAGTTGAACATATCACCCACGGAAGTATGTCGTAAGTTACGACTCCCTGGAAATGAATGATTATAGTCTACAGTTAACATATAACTTTGACGCAGTTTCACTGGACTTTAATTCATTAAGGTACAGTTCGAAAAAATGTTCGCCAAGAAACATAACGAACAGGCATAAAAAATTAATAATTAGTAATGACTTGATTTTTTTTTTTAATTTTATTAATGTCATCAAAAGGAAAGAAATACCCCCCCCCCCCCCCCCCAAAAAAAAAACAATATTACCAATAATTAATGTCTTTATGCTTTTTAGCAGCTTATGTTTGTAGACGAACTTTTTTCCGAAACTGTACGTATTCATAGTATTAGGAACTTAAAAAACTCACAAACTGTAGGATAAAAGTTGAGCAAATATGTCCAAGGGCGAAAACCGACATACAGAGTCCGACGGCAGACGCTCTCGCAGTGGTAGGACTGACTTCCGACAGAATAACCTGCTGGAGAGTTCTTGTCCCACTAATGACTAAAATTGCCACCATTTTTAAAATGATCCACACAACTGGAACAACCTTCTGCTTTTCTATACAAAAATTTAAATTTAAATTTTGATAACGATAATTAAAATGTCTAAAATATGCTGTTCACTTGTCGTTATACTGCAAAATTTATGATAATACTTCCATCAAATGAAATGCTATAAAATAAATTACGAAATTTTTCTTAAGTTTAGTATAGGCCCTATATGTATACAGGGTGTTCCATAAGTCCGGTCTCATAGGAAAATTTATTTTAAATTAAATTTACAAAAGACAGTATACATTAGAACTAAAAAAAATGTTCAAATTGATGTCTTGTTTTGGGAACCTTTTTTTTGTTGCAGGTAGAATAACACGCAATGACTAATATGGAAGTGAGTTACACTCTTGAGGAGAAGGCGGAGAATGTATTACTTTTGTAAATTTAATTTAAGATAAATTTTCTAACGAGACCGGACTTATGGGACACCCTATATATATATATATACACACACACACACACACACACAGTATATATGGGCCACCCGGTATATATATATATATATATATATATAAGCCAGCGTCCGTAGCTCAGTGAATAATAGCGTTTCCCTATAAGCGAAGCGAAGACACTGAAGTCGGGGGTTCGAATCCCGATAATGCTGGTAATAATAATACAGGATTTTGCACAATGAGCCGCAATTTGGTCTGAGCGTTCTGTCAATTCTTGGCCCCCCCCCCTGACTATATATATATATATATAAAGAGAGAGAGAGAGAGAGAGAGAGAGAGAGAGAGAGGTTTTCACTGTATTTGAAGCATATTTTTACAAGTAAAATAATTTTCGCAAAACCATCACATTTATGACTGAAGTTCATGAAGTTGGAAATGCATTCATCACGATGCCTCACCACTAACAACTTTGAGCGTGACAACAAACACGAGGGTAAGCGCAGCCGTGCAAAGCGTGAGCAGCATTAGAAGGGATCGCCTATAGAAGAGGTTGCTCAACATAACTGCCACAATAACGCCTCCAGCATCAATACCACCTTCTATGAGAAACGCCATGTAAGGGCTTCCCATTGTCAGGAGGAAAGATTCATCCTTCTTCAGAGTACCGGTAACGCTTCTTTCCGATTTCGACACACTCGCGTTTCCTTTCAAAATATTTCAGTTATGGCGACTGTAAACCTGTAAAAATAGTTAATTAGTTTTGCTCATGCGAATTATTTTAATTTAATTTTCCTCCACATTTTTCACCTTCAATTCTAATGCTGTTGTTTACAGTAATGGGAAACTGTCCTTGTGAATGTGAACGTTTAAAGTGGGGATACTGTAAACACTAATTGACACTAACGTACATCATGATAATAGCTTTTGTTCTGCTAGTTTCTTCTAACATAATGATCTCATTTCTACAGCTTACCAAATGAAGGAGATAATAAGTAATTTTTCTCAACCTTGGAGTTCTTAATAAAGTGAAAGGGCTAAATTTTGGAGTAAAAATATTCGGCAATGATTCATTTCTGTTGAGGTGGGCTGATAATGATTTCAAGTGAGCGTAGGCGGTTGGTGGGAGCAAAAGAAGGTTGAGACGGGCCGCCCTGCTCGCTTCTTTATGGGCGTGCATTACTTTGCCTCTAGTGAGGAGCCAACGAAGACTTTCAGGGATGATACTGAAAGGTTTCAAAACAATGATTCGTTATTAATTGAAATTCAAGGTCTAATAATAATCAAAACTTAAGTCCTCAATTTTGTCAATTACCAAGAGTAACATAGAGAAGCGATAACTGGGAGAGAAGATGCCAATTGAATGGATCTCCAGTGCCCCAAATGCAACGATGCCACAGCCGCCAGAATGGAGCCAATAGGAGCCGCCGCCCCTGCAACCATGAGACTGCGACATCTCCATTTAGGGGGAAACAGCTCAGCCAGTAAAGTCCAGCTGGTCAGATGAAGTCCCTGGAAAATATATTTGTTTAAGTACTAAAGGGCTACCTTAGGCTTAAGCGATAATCATTCCAATTGCAAAGTTATTCAGTGACATTACCGAAAAATAATATAAATATCTCTTGCCCCGAGTCAAAAATATTTCCAAACAACTTTCAATTGAAATCATGCAAAACCTGCATGTTTTAAAGCATGTTTTGCTTTAAACATTAAAAAAAATATATATTTTCTAACGTTCTTCAAACTCTAGAAAATGCGGAACTTTACGATAAGTTTCCAGTTTCCTTATGGAGTTCATTATAATTGTCCACCAAAATCTATACTGACCAAAAACAACACGTTTCGTAATCTATTCCCCAATTAAAAATATACAACAATTTATTTACTTCAGGTGGTGAATGGAAGGAGTTAATGAATGTATATCTGCTCGTGTTTTAACTTAACGTTTTGTGCCCAGAACTTCAAATGACAACGCTACACGTTCTTTCTTATTTAACTTCACAAATAGCTTGAACAGAGTTACTTTTAATTATTTAAAATAAAACAACTGAAAACCGTTCTCATTTCATATATTTTCTTTTAGTGTTTATCCACTCATTCAATGTAAGCTATGTATGCAACAAAACCAAGTAAAACTAAGGTTATTTGCTATGGTTCGAATAATCCTCATTCTGACCTGTGAAACCATTGCTTGAAGACATTTCATGAAGAAGAAGACGTAAAACCTTTTGACGAAGTAAAGCGAAAGACCGATGACCCCCAAGGCGCCCAAACAAAAGAGCAGAAGAGTTCTTCTGCCAAACCTGAATAGAAACGAATTAATTCTTGTTTGTTTTGAGGGAGATGAACATCGCTGTAACACTCACAATACGCATTTCTATCTCTATTCTCACCTATCTGCTAAAATTCCGAAGAAAATTCCGCCGGCGATTAATCCTAAAGCGTAAAACATCTTCATCCACGTCCGGAGCCAAGAACGGTCGCAGACCAAACCCCACTGCGGGAGATAATGGGGAGATAAACGAAAATTGAGGGGTTTACAGCCTCTTAAAACTTCGTACGAGTGGTCTCGTATTGAACTTTAAAATCTATACCGAGACCGAGGGCAGAGTTATGGCCCTTCACTCGATAGGCAACGAGAGTAAATTATTATTTTAGATCTTTTTCAGTTTATCGCAAGCACAATTTATATATTGACTTGGAAACGAACGAACGAAGAAAATCCGTTCACTCTTCTACACTAAGAAGGTATTACAATACAAAGTTATACACGAGATATTCTTTAAAAGAATAAAAGTAAACATGATAAATTGATAAAGGAAAGAATAGATGAATAAATGTAGATTAAAGAATATTAGGTTACGCTAACACGCATAGAAGGAGTGGTTCAGTATTTAGCAACTAATCCAAAGGGTCATTCCCACCTTGCTATGATACCACGATTATTTTTGTGGTAAAAAATCTAAATCTTAAAGCAAATACATCAGCGTTGGATTAAAAACCATTTGGATTGGTTGGTAAATAATTATTTAACCACGCATTTGGTTGTCGTAACAAAGCAGTTTTTCTTCGTGTTTATAAAAATAGGAAATTTCTTTGTTCAAAGTTACCACTTTTAACCTTTAAGATTTTAATCAATACAAAGTTATTTAGCAAAACATTTACGAAGTTTATTTCTTCACTGCGTGGGGGGCGAGTGTGCCTCAAGGGTCACCTGAACCAGACCAAAAACAGGGTAAGTGGCCGACTCAACCCCACCTAATGCCAGCAGCTGGCAACGAACCAAAGCTTCAGAGCTCAAGGTCCGCCATCGCAACCACTGAGCTACCTGGCACTTATTTACAAAAAAAAACATTGTATTTTTGTTCCAATGAAATGTTACTTATTATTGAAGATTTTTATCATATTATGCATAATAATCAGTTAGGAGTGCCAAAATCTGGCACTGAGATAAAGCCAACTAACGCGGCCCATTGTTCTAACTCCCGTATTATTATTATTACCAGTACCATCGGGAGTCCAACCCCCGACCTCAGGGTAATCTCGTAGTTTGACGTCGCAAATTAGGTAGTTATACTTTTAAGTTGTCTTTAAACATCGTAAATTTATTTTTTTCTATTTGTATTATAGCATTCGTTTTAAACATAGCAGTACGTCCTACTTTGTAGATTAACATAACCTAACCTAATCTAACCTAACGTAACCTAACTCGATGTGATTTTCATTTCATTATCATTAATCATTTGATAATTTGTGTTAATCTACGATACTCGTACATGATCTTTGAGACGTTAAAGTACAAGATTGTCGATCTCAGTATCGTCATTTCGCTCGTAGAGAAACGGCGTTACTAGGTCAACTACGAGTAGAGAAACGGCGTTACTCGCTCAACTACGAGTAGAGAAACGGCGTTACTCGCTCAACTACGAGTAGAGAAACGGCGTTACTCGCTCAACTACGAGTAGAGAAACGGCGTTACTCGCTCAACTACGAGTAGAGAAACGGCGTTACTCGCTCAACTACTGAACATTGATATCATATCAAATCCGCATACGATCGTATATAATAATATAAAAGTATCGCTGCTGAAATATAAAAAAAAAAGGCAGACATTTTACATAATGTCAAAGTTCCATTTCTATATTTTCTAATGACCTCATTCCACACTTTGTATTTTCAACTTAGTTTTCTGGTCTCAAAAAAACAAAAAACAAAAAAATTTCGGAAAAAAAAAGTAGTCATAAAATTTTTAAAATGTTTCAATTCTCATTTTATGGTTCTACTTATCATGGTCATATACTGGTTGCGTGTCACACAGAGTAAATCATGGTGGGTTTTTATGGAGCTCGGTATAATCCTATAATTATGAAATACCATATACAGGGTGACACAAAAAAGCGGTATGCATCTAAATAATAGCAATTTTCATTTAAATGTTTATTTAAGACTATTAACATTGTTTTCGTGTGTTACTGTATATATATATATATATTTATCTGATCTGAAGTTGAATATATTTCTAAAGTGTAATTTTAGAATAATATTTTGGAATTAAGCTTTTTGTTTTGTTTTATGAAAATTCCTATTATTAAAATGTAAACATTTTCTTTCTCGCTCTCTCTAGTATATACAGGGTGGGCCGTAAGTTTCCATACATAGGAAAAATTAAACGTTTGTTTTTGTTTCAGATACCCTAAGAATATGCGTTTGACGTAAGATCTTGTTTACTGATGAAGCAAATTTTTACGTCAATGGAGAGGTTAATCGGCAAAACATACGTTATTGGAGTAATGCTAACCCTAACTGGCTGAGTCCGACGAAGATGCAAGGTGCCGGTAAAGTGATGGTGCGGGATATGGGGTGACAGAATTATTGGACCAATTTTTGTCAGTGGAAATCTTAATGCCGAAAGGTATCTTAACATGTTGCAAGAAGAGATTTTCCCATCCCTGCTAAACGAGGAAGGTAACTTCCCAGTTTACTTCCAGCAAGATGGAGCTCCACCTCATTATGGTCTTCACGTGCGTCGGTATTTGAATCAGCAGTTTCCGGATGCTTGGATTGGTCTGCGTGGTCCTGTGGAGTGGCCTCCCAGATCCCCAGATCTCACCCCCCTTGATTTCTATCTTTGGGGGCACTTGAAGGCCATGGTGTATCAGGAAAAGATACGAGACATAAATCATTTAAAGGAACGTATCACCAACGCCATTACAAGCATAACGTCAACTGTGCTAATGCGTGTTCATCAACAGTGGGGAACACGTATTGAAATGTGTTTTCAAAACAATGGCAACCATGTAGAGCATATTATATAAATAAAAATGGTTGTCCATAAAAAAATGTTATTTTTCCTATGTATGGAAACTTACGGCCCACCCTGTACATATATATATATATATATATATATATATATATATATATATATATATATATATATATATCATGCATGAACACGCACTGTTTTTCATGATGAAAAAAATCGCCCCATATATATATATATATATATATGAATAGAAACGACGTAAATAAGGAGCGTCTCTGCACACGGGGAAGAGAAATAACGAATAAATGAAAAATGAGGCGAACCGCCCGGGAATCGAACCCAGGGCCTTCCAATTGCCGGTTGGATGCGCTACCGTTACACTACGGACCTCGATCAATCATAAATCGAAATTCTCCTACATAGGGCAGAAACCAATGCACATATTCACGATTTGCGAGGGTGCCCTCTCAGGGCATTGGTTTCTGCCCTATGTAGGAGAATTTCGATTTATGATTGATCGAGGTCCGTAGTGTAATGGTAGCGCATCCAACCGGCAATTGGAAGGCCCTGGGTTCGATTCCCGGGCCGTTCGCCTCATTTTTCATTTATTCGTTATTTCTCTTCCCGTGTGCAGAGACGCTCCTTATTTACGTCGTTTCTATTCATTTATTCTATTACTCTTCATTCAGTTATTTATAATATGCTGGTATTATAAATGCATATATATATATATATATATATATATATATATATATATATATATATATATATATGATACACACAGACAGTGTCTGTGTGTATCATAAAAAACTCAGGGGACCATTCTGAGTTCATTCCCATATATATATATATATATATATATATATATATAGAGAGAGAGAGAGAGAGAGAGAGCATATTATATAAAGGAGTTTGTATATGAAGTTTTCCCATTAGATTCCAATAAACTAAAGATTAGTAGACTCCCCCCGCCCCTAAATCAAAAAGCACCTTCTAAAATTAAGTCTGTAGTCCGTCTGAACGCCGCCGCTATTAACTCAACAGTATAAATCTTGTTCTGTCGCATTCTGACATTTCAATATCGTCAATGGCGCAAAAAGCAAATCTTATTCGGACATCTTGTGACCAGAGCATTTGTGTCGAATTGATGAAATAGACTTTTCGATCTGAATCAAAAATACATTTTGAATACTGAACTCCTTTCTAGTGTTTGTTTTCCTCAAAAACTAACCAGATTCACCAGTTGGAGGATATTAATTTGCTATATATATATATATATATATATATATATATATATTAGGGTGGCCCTTATTTTTCAACTTTTGAAATTACTTGCTCCCAATCCCTAATCTTCTTCCAATATATAAAAAAGTGCTCTGTGCAAAATTTCAGCTCAATTGGGCTATATTAAGGTGGCCCCCCAAAGGCCCTAAAGTTTCAAAATTCACCGATAATTGGTATTTTTAATATAAAACCTTTATAATTCATTTGCAAACTTTGTTTGGGAAAATAATCACAAAGCATAATCGAAAGTGAATTTTATTTACAACAAATAATTACGCCGCTTTTATAGGCCGCAGGCGCAGAACTTTCTAGAACCTTCCAGAAGCGGTTTTTTTACGCACTTATGATACTTTTCAATTTCCGTGAATATCTCGTCCAATTTTGGTTTTAAGTAGTGATGGGACGATTAATCGGAATCGAGAATCGGAAGAATCGAGCATTTTTCAGGAATCGGAATCGGAATCGAGAGAATTGTACCATGATTTCCGATTCTTAAAACGATTCTTTAACTTTTAATTGAACCAGTTTTGCAATGTAAACTTTAAAATTTAAATGAAAGAGGATAACAAATTTTATTTTTATTGTATTGTAGCTATACATTAAAACACGTATATCCATGATGTGTAATCAAGAAGATTAAAATGAATTGTTACAACTTACAGTTGATTTTTATTTTTAAACCAATCTATTATAATTTATAATTTATATTACCATACTCATAATGTAAATAGTTAATCTTACCAGAGTAAAATATGACAATTTCCAGAAAAACAAGTATAGAATTATATTTAAAAATATTGAGAATCGGAATCGAGAATCGTATCGGAATCGAGACTTTTTAGTGGTATCGGAATCGGAATCGGAATCGTTAAAAATTTTGGTATCGTCCCATCACTAGTTTTAAGTAAATAATGGTTATAACTAAATTTATTGTAAATTGAATTCTCTTTCGATCATATTCTATATTTCTTTCGAATAAAACACTGTAAAGAAGATAAAAAACGGTTTTATATGAAAAAATATCAATATTGTTAAAATCTGAAACTTAGGGCCTTTGGGGGCCATCTTAATATTGTCTGATTGAGCTGAAATTTTACACAGAGCATTTTTACATGGATTAGAACAACTTTGGAGGTTGGGAGATGAAAAATATTTCATTTCAGAAAATCACATACAACTAAGGGCCACCCTAATATATATATATATATATATATATATATATATACAGGGTGTCCGAGAATTATCTGTACAGTTTTTGGCTGTTATTAAAAGTCAACCATGAAGTGTAGAAATTCCAGTTTGTCCCATTTTACAGAGAATCTCATTACGTTTTTTCTGATACCAAGTTTTGACAAGTTTTTTAGAAATTCCAGTGTGTCCGAACATTATCTGTACAATTTCATCTTTTAATAAAATTCTTTATAACACACGTACAATTCTTAAACAAGATTATTTAGAATCTGTATTTTCAAAAGTTTCTTTTATTAAAGTAACGTTGTTACAAACATTCGATATGTGCACCATTAGTGAGTGATTCGCAAAACATCCAATCGATACTCCAAATGTTGCCATGTACGCTGCAGCATATCCACATCAATTCGATCAATAGCAGCTGTGATTCTTGCTTTTAAATCATCAATGTCTGTCACCCGCGTACATTTCTAAAAAACTTGTCAAAACGTAGTATCAGAAAAAACTTAATGAGATTCTCTGTAAAATGGGACAACACTGGAATTTCTACACTTCATGGTTGACTTTTAATAACAGCCAAAAATTGTACAGATAATTCTCGGACACCCTGTATATATATATATATATATATATATATATATATATATATATATATATATATATATATATATATATATATATATATATATATATATATATATATTGTAAGTTCTGTTTTAAAAGGTCACTCGATAGACATTATAAGCGTAATCGGCGGTATTACTTGAGAGGGTTGTAGATTTTAACGGCGACAATTTGTCCTTATATTATTAACCCTACATATATTGGCCCTATATTAACCTTATATTTGTGCCCCGTATAAACGTAAAGAAAAGAACTGATCTTAAAGTTTTGGGGTTAACATGAAATGTTAATGCGTTTCTAACTCATAAATTCATTTTTCACTTTTCCTTTCTAACTTTTTATTATTAACAATTTTCAATTTTTAACCTTTTTCCCATTATCATATATATATATATATATATATATATATATATATATATATATATATATATATATATATTATATATTATATATATATATATATTATATAACGCTCTCTCTTCTCTCTCATATATATATATATATAGCGACAGAGACACAGAGAGAGAGAGAGAGAGAGAGAGAGGGGATTAACAAAAGTAAATAGACATCTTTTGTTTTTTTCCATATTTCTTTATTTAATAATAAAGGTCAAATAAACAATAAGAGATTAATTGAATGAATATATTTAGAATCGTGTTGCTTTCCCCTCAACATTATAGAAAGGTGACACACCTTCTTGCATTCCAGTGTCTATTTACTTTGGTCAACCCTCTGTGTGTGTGTGTGTGTGTGTGTGTGTGTGTGCGTGTGCGTGTGTGGTGCGTGGGTGTGTGTGTGTGTGTGTGTGTGTATATACTGTATATATAAAAATCGACCATAACAAAACTGAAATTAGAAGCTCTACTGAGCACATGTCGGTTTTTCTGGTAAAATATCAATTAAAAAAAATTAATTACTGAAATATATCGAGTGAACAGTTATCATCGTTGGGTCTTGTTAAAAATATTAAGTTAATTTTTTTAAACTTAACACTTACGCGCTTACGCGCCTCCTTAAAAATTTTACCCTCTCTCTCTCTCTCTCTCTCTCTCTCTCTCTCTCTCTCTATATATATATATATATATATATATATATATATATTGTGTGTGTGTGTGTATATTGGGCAGAAGGAGTGTTACTGAAATGGAACGAATTGAAGAATGTACATATTTTTTTTAAACTTATTTGGACGAAATCACGTTTTTTGATCTGTCAGATTCACATTTAAGAATGTTATTTAAGATTCTTATTTAAGATTTATGACGAGAATGAATTACAGTTCTTAATAAACAAATAAATAAATAAATAAATTCTTAACGTAGCTTAAAATGAGTTACAGAAAAAAATTGCCGACCAATTATGAAGAATTTCAAATATGTCAAAAATCGTTTGATTGAAATTTTTTTCCTTCATAAATTTCGTAATCGTTCATTGGGAATTTGATGAATGAAATCTGATCGAAAAACCGGTATACATTAATGGTTGGTATGATGAGCGGTATAAGGTAAAGTTATTTCATACGCGTTATGCATTTCTATTTTACGGTGGCTCGATCGGTTAGGGTACTGGTTCCCAACCTTTTTCACTCCATTTTACCCTTGGGGAACCTTAAAAATCCCCGTGAACCCCCTTCATTTTTACCCCAAAGAGCATAGCAATCTATAAGTATACATAAGCATAACCACAGCATTACCATGGGAATTATCCGGTGGTAATGGTTATGTAGACATTACCTATAGCTTGCCAAGTCGGAATAAATAATAAAACTTTATTTAATTTCAGATTTCCCAGGTTCAGAACCACTGGGTTAGGGTGTCGCCCGGCAGTGATGAGACTCCGCCGAGTCGTGGTATCGAACCCCAGTGCCGCCTAGTGCTGGGCGGTTGTCTTTTCTGTATCTTACGTCACGACGAAGCGGCGGCCTGCCATTCCTCTTTAATTGACTCGAGCTAAGATAGACCAGGCTCGGGCTTCTACCACTCACTGCCTCGTAGGATATGAGATATGGCTGTTCTCTTTATCTCGTATTGCTAATCTATGGCAGTCTCTATAACAATCCATCTAGCAATGTAAATAACAACAATTAGTCGTAATGCAGGAATAATTGCTATATAGATTAATTGTAGGTTTATGTGGAAGTTGCTCGATGAAAATTGGTACCTAGCAGTGGTTCCCAAGCTAAGGGTAAATTACCCTCCCCCCCCAACTATAGTAATGACAACTATTTTGTGGGGTAATGATACGCGATCTAGAAGTTATAGAACATAATATCTAATGATTCGGGTAATTGAGATGGATTAGAATTGGGTTTTGGGTAACCATACAAAAAAATGTTGGGAACCGCTGGTATATGTTGTACATTAGAATTGAGCGTATGGTCGGATCGGTGGGTACAACAGCGAAAGGCTCGTTTGCTGATATCCTAATCACATTAATTTTATCATTAGGGTTCCTCTTTCTCATATGAAATCATAAATTATTTAATTATAAATTACAACTTATTAAAATCATAAATTATAAAATGTCCCTCGACATTATGGAGGTTCCAGGTTGAACTTTATGGAGGTGGGGGCTTGTTTGGCTTTTAACTCTTTCTGAAAATATTGAACTCAGATTGCGTTTATTTAATTTTTCAAAGCTCGAAGAGTTCTAACCTGACCTAAATTCATGTAATTTAATCTAACTTGATCTAACTTGGCCTAACCTAACCTTAACCTAATGTAACCTAAATTAATCCAACGTAACTTAACCTAATTGCTTAACCTAACCTTAACCTATTTTAGTCTAATATAACCTAAATTAACCCAACGTAACTTAACCTAATTACTTAACCTAACCTAACCCAACGTATAACCAAATCTAATTACCTAATTAACCTAACCTAACTCTAATTAACCTAACCTAACTCTAACCTAGTTAACCTAACCTAACCCTCACCTAACTAACCTTACCTAACTCTAACCTAATTAACTTCACCTACCTAACCTAACCGTGTTAACGTTATGCAAATGCGTATTTTACAGGTCAACGAAAGAAAATGCATTTTTCATGAAAACCAAAACTGGAATAAAAAATTATCTTGAAATTAGATTTATGAAAATAAAAACCCACTCTAATAGACAGAGTTTATTTCCACGACAGTTTCGACGCCCACTGGCATCCTCCTCGGGTGGAGGATGCCAGTGGGCGTCGAAACTGTCGTGGAAATAAACTCTGTCTATTAGAGTGGGTTTTTATTTTCATATTTTGACCTTCACGTAGAAAAAATGTGAAGTTTTTTGCATTTGAAATTAGATTTTGAAAGAATTTATTTAAATTTTTTTATGGTTTACAAAATTTCCATTAGCTATCTTTATAAATAAAGGTCCTTAGGTTAGGTTAGGTTAGGTTACATGAAATCTGGTTATATATATATATATATATATATATTATATATATATATATATATATATAAAAACCAATTTTCTTTTATCGTCATTTTTAATACTTTCTTAATTTCCTTAGTCCTCGTGAGACATTTACCCGCATGCCCACTGGGTCAGTGATCGCGACTAACCCAATATCCTGAGAAAAAGTAATGGACTGAAAGTAGATAAGTAATTTCTGCTCTTGTTTAAATGTTATTATTATATAAAAACAAGAGAACGCTTTGAACTTTACTTGAAGCCTCAAGGGATAGAGTAATTGAAGCGTAGACCGCGCGCGAGTTGATTGCGAAAAACTACACTCGACAAATCAATAACTTACCTCGTAACTTATTAATGATAATGATGATATTAATAATAATAATGATAATAATAATAATAATAATAAGGTAGACAGACTGATTGACAGTTTATTGTTTAGAAAATGTAATAATTTAATGTTAATGCGAATATAGGATCTCTTTTGTCTCTTTCATTTCAAAGGAATATCTGGAGAGAATTCATTGGTAGAAAATTGTAATTAATTTTGAACCTCGAAAAGAGAGTGAGGTTCACCAAGAGGAGATTGAACCATTTAATTCAATTTCCTTTTCGATGTAAAACTTAATTAAGCGTTGCTCAAGAAATTTAAAAGAATCGCTTGATCTTAATTTGATGAGAAGAGGCGCTTCACCGTGTGCGTGAGACCGCCTCAAAGAGGAAACTGCTTCACGCTTTGAATTCGGTTGAACAGCGGGAGATAAAGGTAACGCATCCAAGAAGCTCATTTCCCCACAACGTGGGGGTAAGTGTTCCCCGAGGATCACCCGAGCTACAGCAGAAACAGCGTAAACGACCAACTCATCACCGCCCGATGCCAGCGGCCGGGAGCGAACCAACGCTACACCGCTAGGAATGCGACACCGTAACCACTGAGCTACCGGGCGCCTTAAACGGCAAAGATAAGTATTAAATTGGCAATTATGCAGTAAAATACACGGCCCAAGATTCTAGTCAAATCTGTACTTTTTTAGTGTAATTTACGTAGTGTGTTTTGTCCAAATCTGACCTTCATTTCTTGTGCAAAATTGCCAAAACCCAATCTAACCTCACCTAAATTAAGTTTGCACAAGAAATGAAGGTCACATTCGAACGAAATGTAGAGGTTTGACTGTATTTTGGGTCATGTATTTTACTGCATATTCACCATTAAACGTTCTTCTGTTACAGTTATATGACCAAGGTCCAAGGTAGACGGTCTAAATGCTTTTAATTAAAGGATGTTTGGGGCAATTTATGGCCTCAAACATTAATTTTCCGAGTATAAATTTAAGTGTAATATCTATCTCACGAGTAAGTTGCACTTATAAATACATTTCTTTTGAGTTGGTAGGTCTATGTCGTGGCCAATATCGTAACACCGCTTCCCATAGATCAGCGAAGTTAAGCGACATTGGGTCTAGGTAGTAGTTAGATGGGGAGGTGCTGGTTAAGTGTGCGGTCTACCTACGATTCGGCGGTCTACCTTTTAATTATAGCTTCTTATCTTGTTTACTAATTGTTTGTTTACATCCCATTGTCAATCGCCCTTGACGATTGGTTAGGTTTAGTCATGATATTTTCGTTAGTTTTAACGAAAATATCATGATTAAACCTAACCAATCGTAGGTAGACCGCACACTTAACCAGCACCGATGGGGAACCGTTCTGCGCGTCCAAATTATGTAGCGACCCTCGGTTCGGATCTCACGTATAGCCGTATGTTCCACGCGTCACATGACCTAAAATATTGCGAAGGAGGTTAAACAACCCCCATGAAACAGGTTTTGCGTTGTTATATGGGATCTCCTTCAAGAAAGATTTTTTCACGAGTTGGTTTTGATCTCCTTGAAGTGAATGTGAATGTATTCTCGAGGAAAAGGATCCAACCCAGATAGTAGTAATACGATACAATAAACCAGAATTGACCAGCGACAGATGGAAGCGTTCAACAGATTCAAAAGACAGACCTTCCCAAATCGCCTAACTAATATCAACCAACCGATAGACTTTCGAATTCATCAAAATGAGACCTAAATTTAAGTTTACAATCAGAGTAAATCATAAATAGACACTACGATGATTGGTCTCAAGAAACAAATGGCAAAACTCGTCAATGGAACGCCAGAACGTGTGGCAGTTTTACATAATATTACGACAGGGGAAAGCAACGCAATTTTAAATATATTCATTAAATAAATCCGTTATTACTTATTAACTTTTAACATCAAGTCAAAACCAATGGAAAAACCGAAAATGTTTATTACTTTTGTCAACCCCCTATACAGGGTGTCTCAGAAGTTTGA